>JBBMEG010025457.1:0-24345 GCA_037832605.1 Cyclanthera cordifolia
ACTCGTATGATCTAGAATCTTCTTTGAACATCTAGAATAAAGGGGAATTATCTAGACTTCTTCAATATTATTTAACATACATCACTAGTGTCAGATGAATTATACTACCTTTGACCAAAAATTAACTTAGTTAAAATCGAATATTTATTAATAATTTCGAAAATTTTGATTTATAGAAAATGTAGAAATGAGTTCTTAAAAAAGAAAAAAAAAATAATAGAAAAATGAGCGTAAATTTTTGAATTTATAATCAAGTGATATATAATGGCATTGAATTTTTGGTTTTGGCAATTTATTAATTAATTATTAAATAAATTTCATTTTAGGTTGTAAATACATTAATATATATTTTTATTTTATTTTTGTAGTTAAATACGTATAAGATTTTATTAGTTTCGAACATATATATACTTGGTTTTTTTCACCACCAACATGTGTGACGGATATTTATGGTTGAAATAGGAAGAAAATTATGATATTTTCAATTTAGATATACAAAATGAGAGGACAAAATTTCAAGTTCACTGAATAATTTTATGTAAAGATTCAAAGTCAACACAAGACTCAGAAATATTATACCCCACATTAACAAAGACAACACGTCACTATTTAATTGATTAAAAAAAAAAAAAAAAAAATCTGCATTCCACTGGTTGGAAAGAGTCAACATTTTTTTAAAAATTTTATTTATTTATTATTTTTTAAAAATAATCGACATTTTAGCTATTTTCTTCAACTTTAGCTAATCTAACTTTTTTTTTTTTTTTTTTTTTGATTTGTACATTTGTTGACTATAATGATAACAAGAATAATTTTAAATTTTAATTTATTGATAAAATGATTATCTTGATTTTAGGCATAAATAAATTTTGTTTAAAAAGTTATAAAATTAGTCAAATTTTGAATATAATTACAAATATGATTCTTAAAAAAAAAAACAACAAATGTACAGGTTGTACATTCTTTTTATAATACACTATTAAAAAAACATTAATGACTATAGATAAATATTTTAAAATTTGTAGACATTTATAATTAATTTATAGGAATAGCTCATCCAATATAATTTCTTATTTCCTAGTAAAAATCATAAATCAAAAGACACACAAAGCTTGAAATTGAATAATATTTAAATATTGTTGATTTCGAAAAATGGTCAACGGATATCAACGGTACAATTTGTATTGCCGAGGACGAGAATCCTACAAAATAAAAAAACTTTAGGTGTGAGCCACATGACCTTCGATGCTTAAGCTAGTAAGAGTTTAGGAGAGTAGTTTATGGTACTTAAGGACTTAGAACAATTTACATGGATTGTCAGTGTAGTTCCATTTAGCTCAAAACGGAGAATGCTCTATCTTCTTATAGCAGCCTGTCTCGTAACTGCTGCGGCTCACTTAATGGTGGGTTAATGGTCGACCGTTAGAAACGTCCGCTATTAAGCAGGGGATGAATCCCGGCGTAACTCCGAACCATTACCTTTTGAGGTGTAACATATTTGACTTTGAAGTTACTTGGACTTGGTCAACCTTTGCAGGTCCTCATGTCCACGGCCGACCCCGGGCCTTAAGGGTGTGACCTTCTCGGTGTAACCCCAGGACGCTTCACCCAACAGGTGCACCGTCTCCGAGTGTTACTTGGACTTGGTCGACTCGTCCACAGGAGAGCCTTAACCTCCATGGCTAACCCACTTGGATTAGCCTACTTGACCGATCTCTTTGGAGGTTGGCTTTCGTCTCGGTCAACTCTTACAGGTCCTCACCTCCACAAATCGCTCCTAAAGGGGGGTCCTGGCTGTCTCGGTGAAACTCCTAGCAGTTATCAGCGGATCCAATCGTTACTTTGGACTCGATCAACTTATGGGAGAGAGTCATGACCTCCACGGTTAACCTTCAAAGGGTCGAACCTACTATGATTGACCTTTTCCCTTGGCCAACCCCCAAGGGGGCTGAGGGCGCCATGGCTGACCATCGGGGTCTCAGGGCCTCATTTGGCCGACCCCCAAGGGGTCAGATTGAGCTTGGCAGACCCCGGGGAAGCAAGGCCCTTTTGGCCGACCATCGGCAGTCGTGGCCTACTTTAGCCGACCCTCGAGGGGTCAAGGCCTTCTTTAGCCTTCCCCTAGGGGGGCCGGACCCCCACGGTGGTCGGAGAGGGCTTGACCGACCTTCTGGGGGTCAAGGCCTCGTTTGGCCTATCCCCGAGGGTCAAGGCCTTCATGGCGATCTCTCTGGGGTGAAGGCCTCGTTTCACCGACCCGAGGGAGCCGGAAAAGGCTTGCCGACCTATAAGGGTCAAGCCTCCCTAGCCAACCCTCTGGGGTCAAGGCCTTGTTTGGCTGACCTCTAGGGGAGCCGGAAAAGGCTTGGCCAACCCCCAAGGGTCAAGACCTCTCTGGGGGTCAAGGGCTCCTTTGGTCGATCCTCTGGGGGTCGGAAGGGCCTTAGTCGACTGCCAATGGTCAAGACCTCTCTGGCCGACCCTTTGGGGGTCAAGGCCTCCTTTGGTCGACGGCCACTGGGGATCGGAAAGGGCTTGGTCGACCCCAAGGTAAAGGCTTCTCCCTGACCGATCCTCTAAAGGTCAATGCCCCCTTTGGCCGACCCCCTGGGAGACCATAATGACTTCGAGTATTTTTCGAGAGGTTTTAGGCTTGGCTGGATATCTCGAGAAATATTTGGCCTATAACAAATACAAAATCTAAAAGTATTTGTATTTGAAATATAAAAACCATAAGATTGCAATCCAAACCTCACAGCTAATAAATAAATAAATATACATATATGGAAAACTACAACCATTCAAGCCAAGTCTAAGACTAGAGAATTGAGGAAGCTTTGAAATTTGTTAATTAATTAGTAAACTGTACAGTGCGTTGACTTGGGTTGCTAATTTATAACTCAGTCAACAATAACGGCAACCAAAGGCTACCTAAATAATGACAACTTTATTGTAAGACTGGCAACTATCCCCGTTTACTCCCATAATGTTTATAGTGAATTAGAGTATCTTCAAGCGAGAGGTTGTAATCCAATCCGACTTTATTGTCAACAAGTTTAATGATAATAATAATGTGAATGGTTTTTATTATTTGAATTATGGAAAATTATACTATTTGATATCACACTTCTAAATATTGTTACTGATTTTAAGAAAAATAAATGATAAAAATCTTATTAATTAGAGAATATTACTATTCTCAAATTATTATGAATATATAATATTCTTTGGTACATTTATTAGATATTTATAGATTCGGTTAGTACATATTTGTTACATCTGGTTAGTAAATTTTATATGATCGCACTATATATATTTATGGAAAATCAATTAATTTAACATGGTAACATATCCATCCAAATTAGGGTTCAAAATAAAAAAAAAGTTTGGTAGTAAATTTAGTTATTATAAACACGAATTCGTGAAATCGGTGCAATTCATTTGATGCAATCAAGCATCTTATTTTGCAGTATATATTTGCAGTTATTCAGTTTCACTAAATATTATCTATATTTGTTAGGAGATCTTTTAGAATTTGATATTCTATCTGCTATATATAAATTTGTGAAAAATTAATGAAGTTTTATGCTTTTCACGGATATTTAATAACAAACAATGAAACCACCGCCTCTTTTACTCTTTTGGTAAAGTAATGATTACAAGTTCAACCACAGCAGTTGCTTAATTAAAGTGGGTGATGGAACATGTGTCCCATTCACTAGTTGGTAAACGTGAAGACCACAAGTAAACTTCTAGTAGTGGGAGGGTTTTGTTTTGTTATTTTGACTGGAACAATTACATATAAATATTTACTATTTTTTCACAAAAAAAAAAAAAAAAAGTTATTTAACAAATTTTTTTTTTTTTTTTTTTTATCATTCAAAATAAATCATTACATTAAAACCAAAATAATTCACATCGAAATGAATTATTAGGTGCAACTGATCTACACATTCAAACAAATTTTTATCTATAATTTATCTACAAAAATTCATATCCAAATAAGTTAATATAGGAATCTCATCTTCTTAATCTTTCACAATAACATGCAAATTAAAATAAAAAAAAAACCCTAACAACTATAGTTCATTGGTTAACATGGTTCATGTTGTTAGTCAAGTCTTTCTTTTTTTTTTTTTCTTCTAGAATTTATTAGTCAAAGTCTTGAGTCTAGACTTTGATTCTCCTAATTAAAATAGTTAAATTAGCTTTTTTTCTTTTTTTTTTTCTTTTTTTTCTCTCTCTTTTAATTCATATGAGACTCAAGATTTTGGCCTATATATCAAGATTTGGTTTGATTTGATTATTTTAAAATACCAAATTTTAGTTTATGTAGCACAAAAAACTATTGGAATTGATTTCCTTAGAAACTTTCTTATTTTTTTCTTAAAAAAACACACTCTTATTCTAAATTTTAGAGACAAGTTTATAGTTTCATCTATTTCGTATTAAAATTAATAACAAATCAATTTCGATTAAAATAAAATTTGAAGTTTGGAAAAAAACTAATTTTAAGTTTTTTTTTTTTTTTTATACAACCAGAGAATTGAACATATATATTTAAGAACCAAAATAAAACAACCAAAATAAAACAAACTTCCGGTACTAAAAATACATCTATTTTTTAATTAAAATTTTCTCTAAAATTTGTCTTTATTTACAAATTTTTTTGTGCCAAAAAAGAATTTAGTCACTCCATATTTTACCCCTCATCCTCTTAAACCTTTTTTTTTTCTTTTTTTTTAATCTTTTCAACATTTTTTTTCTCTCCATTATTTATTTTTTAACCTTTTTTTTTTATTTTCCTTCTTTTAATATGTTTTTTTTTTTTCGAAACACCTCTTTGAAACTTTTTTAATGTAATTTTATTTATGTTGTTTCTGCAAATAAAATTTGTATTTTTTATTGATTTTAATATCTATGCGTGTGGAGTATAATCTCTAACTTATTATATATTTTTTTTATCTCATATACAATTATTTCAAGGATTTTGTTGCTTATTCTTGAGGTTGATTTTTCTTTAAAACTTTGCAGCTTGTTATTAAAGTTTACTTGAAAACTTTATAGCTTGTTCTTGAGATTAAATTTATTAATGTTACATCGGTATTCAGGCTTGTTGATCTTTTAGATGAGTCTTTAACATTTTTATAGTGAGACCTTTGTTTTTTTTGAAAAATACAACTTCATCGTTTCGAAACCTTTAATTATGAACTAAAACTTCGGATAGAAAACTAAAACTTCTGGTGGAAAATTACTAGATACCACACTCAAAGGCCTAGAGAAATAAATCAATAAAATGTTTTTCAACTAGCTGATCATCCATTTTCCAAGTTTCATTTTCATTCAACACTTCTTTAATAATAATACAATTAGAGAATTGAGGAGTAGTTTTCTTTGCCTTTCCACTTCCATCAATTTTCTCTAGATCTCTACTTAAAATACGGTTTTATCAAAATGATAATGAAAAAAATAAAATAATGAATATGATGTGTATGAATAATAATTATGGGCAGAATAAAAAGTTGTTACAGAAAAAGTACAAAGTAGTTAGGAAGATAATTATAAAAAAGTGATTTTGAGAAAAAAGTGATTTTGAGAAAACGTAGTTATGGAAAGAATGGTTTTCAGTGGTCCAAACATCGAAAATCATCCTCTTCCATTCTCTCTTTATTAATGGTGACCCAAACATTCTCTTTAATGATTTTTGAACTTGTTTGACAATCTAAGACACCTTGGCCCTCCGCTTCTCTTGTACTCTTGTTGGATTTGGTTCGGTTTCTTCACAATAATTCTCCCTTCACCACTTACTACACTTCAACACAGATCCTCTTAAACACAAGCTCTCTCTTAATTAAACCTTCTCTATCACCCCCAATAGTTCTTAATAATTGCGGATCAATTGAGATCACCAACCCAAAGTCTCCTCAAATTCGAAAATTATACTGATTTCGAGCAGGAGAGATCACACAATTATCTAAAAGAAAATAAAAAACAATAAGTTTATGGTTAGACACCGCAACGCTCAGGTTAAGAGGTGTACATGAATCAATCGAATCCACATACGCATGAGAGAGATTTTGGGATAGAAACTCATGGTTAAAAAAGATTTAAAAGAATTAATTTGTACCATCTATATCAACAAGGTGAGCTTTTATGTGACTTAATTATAGGAACTTCATAGTTAGCGTGCTTAATTTGGAGTAGTCATTGGTTGGATGACTTTCTTTTTCGAAATTTTTCTAAGAAGCATATGAGTGAAGATAAAACATGCTGAAATGACCCATCTTGATTTATGGGGATAGTCTTCATTCTTCGAAGCGTGAGTCATAAATGAATCATTACTAAAAAAAATTGTCTAGGTTTTTTCCAAATGGTATTTCCATTTGAGCGACGGTCAGTTCAGAAGTTGTTAAAACATGTTTTAACATTAGTTCTCTCCTTACCTACAATTAAAACTATTATGTTTTTATCTTTAGTAGGAATCCAATAATGACTGGAATATAGGAGATTCTCTCACTATCTAATGTAGGATCATGAACTTGCCTTTTAAAATGATATTCTATCGAATATTAATTTCATTCTTATGAAAATTTGAGTTTATTGAACTTTGTTATCATATTACATTAGTGTGGATATCTATTTCAATATCGAACGGTGATGAGACGAATGTTTATGCTATCTAATATGAAACTTTGTCTTCTTTACTATAATCGGATCATGTGATTAAATACTTAGTTTCAAAATTGTGGGGTTTTTTTTTGGACAAGATTCAAAAAAAAAAAAAAAAAAAAAAATTTATGGAAGGAAGAAGAAGAAATGGTTGGAGGATATTTGCAAGCCAACGCTCCATAACAACTGTAATGTTTCTTTATATAGTAACATCTAACCGAACCTAACATAAGGCCCATTGGGCTTACGTTTATAACAAGCCCTTTTTTTATTTAGTACTTTAACAAGCTAATTCTAATCTAATCTTTAACGCTCATTTTAATTTTTATAATGAAATAGTTAATTTCTAATCCAATTTTCAAAATTTAATAACGGATGTTCTTAAAAAAAAAAAAAAAAAAAAAAAAAATCAATTCTTGTTTTATAAAGTCTTGAGAGTTAAATATTCTTCAATTATATTCAATATTAAATGGAGAGATTAAATGTCAAAATTAGAACAATTTAATCTCGACCTAAAATCTTAAATTTGAATATCTCACCACGAAAAGAAGTTGTATTAAAGAAAAGTTGACAGCCTAACTAAATTTACACGATTGAATCATATCAATAAGTTCGTACTCGAAAGAAAATAATCTTTCTTTAAAAATAATATATATGATTAATATGAATGTAGCTAAAAATTCTTATTGTTTTTTTTTTTAGATTAAATTGAAAGGTCTATCATGCGATGTCAAAAAAAGAAAATATTCTCGTATAATTGAGAAGTGAGTGTAAATTAATGTTGTAGCCTAAGAACACTAACTCCAAAACAGAGTTTGGTGCATAGCATCAATAATTTAGTGCATACCATCATAAATATGCCTGTCACAATTTTCATTATCTACCAAAAATAAAATAAAATTTAAAATAATAAATAAATAACCTCTCATTGTCATAGCTAACACTTATGGAATGTATGTTCATTTAAAAACACAAAACTGAACCAAGCTTAAGACTATTTATGTTCCTCAATGCATGAAAAGCCTGTTGAGTTTTTAAACTCACTGAGCAAAGTTGGTCAACAAACAACCCTTTCCACATTAAAAAATAATAATAATAATGAAAATAAAATAAAGCCCTTCAAGTACTATAAAGAAATGGCTTACCTTAGAACAATGGCCCTTTCTCATTCATACAAACCAATGGGAATTAGCACTACACAAACCATTGTGTTCTTGCTTTTCATAATCTCTTTGTTTTCATCTCTTTCTAATCCTTTGCCTCTTTCGACACGTGGTAGATGGATCGTCGATTCGGCCACGGGACGTCGTGTGAAGCTTGTGTGTGTGAATTGGCCTTCCCACACGCAGAGCATGCTAATCGAAGGGCTCGACAAGAGGCCGTTGAAAGACCTTGCGGACGAGGCCGTGAGGATGAGGTTTAATTGTGTGAGGCTCACGTATGCTACCCACATGTTTACGCGATATGCTAATCGGACGATTGGGGAGAATTTCGACCTTCTTGATTTGAAAGCTTCTAAGGCTAGATTGGCTTTGCATAATCCTTTTGTGTTGAATATGACTACTTTTGAAGCTTATGAAGCTGCGACTGATGTGCTCGGGACTAGTGGTTTGATGGTTATTGCGGATAATCATATTAGTCAGCCGAGATGGTGTTGCTCTCTTGATGATGGAAATGGTTTCTTTAGAGATCGATATTTTGATCCTGAAGAATGGTTGGAAGGTCTTCGTTTAGTTGCTCGACGATTTCACAACAAATCGAATGTACGTAAATTTTGATTTTTTTTTTTTTAAAGAAAATTTATTTAAAAAGTAAAAAGTATATAAGGTACATATGACTACCTATAGATAAATCAAAGAGTTCGAACCTATGACCTAATTTATAAACCACGCTGATATTGTTGAATTATTATTTTCATTCACAAAATCTTTCTAATCTAAATTTACGAAGTAACAGGTAAGGTAACTTTGAACTTTAAAATAGTTTTATAAAAATAAAGAACGCATATACATGCTTAATTTTATATTAAACGTAATTAATTATAGTTCAGGTATAAAATATGATATTTAATGTGTGTATATATCATAAACTTATTAGTTATTTATTATTAATAACAATCTACAATAAATACTTTGAAAACAGAGTAATTATTGTTTTAGACACGTTTAGATTAATTTAGAGGTTGTCAAGAGTGTATTGACATTCTTTAATTTGTAGTTCGAGTCTCCCATTACCAAAACTATAATCTTCAAAAAAAAAAAAAAAAAAAAAAAATATATATATATATATATATATATATATATATTAAAATGGAGCGCTCTCCATTTTTTTTTTTTTTTTTTTTGAATTAAAAAACAAGAATAATATGTTAACTAATGTTAGTGATGTATTAATATTATCTACAAAGTGTATTCTCTCAATCCACTAAAAAAACAAGAATAATACTGATTTTTAGTATAATTACCGAGTAATCACGCATATTTATAGCAACTTTTATTTAATATTTAAGTTTTTTAAAAACGTTTATTTAATACTTAAGTAATAAAATTAACTTTCAAATTACAAGTTTTCTTATATTTTCCCTCTATTTGCTATTAAGTATCAGCTTTATGTCGATAACTTTAAGAACTTTAATTATCATACTCTAATGTTTTAATTAAAGCCTGTCCTTTTGTTATTAATACGAAATTAATTGAAATTCAATACAATAAATTGTTGGTTTATATTAAAATGTACAAAATTTAATTGAAATACAATACAATAAAAAAAATTTGTTAGTTTATATTAAAATGTACAAAATTTTCGTACTTCCCCGAACTACTTGTACATATTTCTCATTTCATAATACTCTATCATATTTTCAATTTGATCTTATTTTTTTCATTAATAAAATCATCAATTTTATATAATTATATTACTTACGTGACACATTATTTTCACACAAATGACAAGAAGTATGCACGAAATGCTAATAAGTTTTGCTCTTTTAAAAATATAATATTTGATTGAAAAATATAATCTTATTTTGGAATGCAACTAATTGAACTATGTAAAAGTTACATTTTTATATAAACCTAAATATAATTCAATATATATATTATATATAAAGTTCAAATTTATATATTTTAATTCATTCAATATTATATTCTTAGCCTTAAAAAAGTGCATATAAAATTGCTCAAACTTTGTCCAACAACAGGTAGTAGCCATGAGTTTACGAAACGAACTCCGAGGAGCGAGATCGAACCCGAACGATTGGAACAAATACATGACGCAAGGAGCGACAACAATCCACGACATAAACCCAAACCTCCTAGTAATCGTGTCGGGTCTAAACTTCGACAACGACCTAAGATGCCAAAGACAGAACCCGATAGCAATAAACGACCTACAAAGCAAGCTAGTTTTTGAAGTACACTTGTATTCATTCAGCGGCGAGCCCCAAACAAAGTTCACACAAAACCCACTGAACAAAATATGCTCAAGAGTCATAAATGGGTTCGTGGAGAGGGCTGAGTTCGTGATGGAAAGAGTTCCTTTGTTTGTGAGTGAGTTCGGGTTTGACCAAAGGGAAGTCAACGGTGACGATAATAGGTTCATGAGTTGCTTTGCTGCTCATGTTGCGAAGATGGATTTGGACTGGGCGCTGTGGAGTTGGCAAGGAAGTTATTACTATAGACAAGGTCAAGCTGGGTCTGAGGAAGTGTTTGGAGTTTTGAATTATAATTGGACACGTGTCAGAAATCCTCGCTTTTTTCAAATGTTTCACCTCTTGCAGACTATGTTACAAGGTATATATATCATCATATCCTTCTACTTGTTATTAACATTCAACCATTAAACCAACAATGTTGACATCTTTTGTGTCTCTCTCTATATATATATATAATAAAATGTCAGTTAATGCATCACGATTTTTTTTTAATTCAGCAATATTTAATATTTAAAAGAGATTTGAGTTCGTAAACTTTTATTTATTAGATTCGTTAATATTTTTGAGCTATTGATTTTGTGTCTAAGAATATAAAAATTTATTTTAGGCGTGAGTTATATGTTATTTTTTAACTTAATAATAGACATCGTGCCATTTCATTGTTATTTTAATACGTTAATTTAACTTGTGACAAAAAGTACTTTTAAAAAAAAAAAATTAACATTTTTCTAAACTTTGGGTTTGTTAGTTTTTTTTTTTTTTTTTAGTTAATATTAGAAGTAAGATACTTGAATCACCTTTTAATCATGAATATTTTAATGTTTGTTAAAATATTATTTTGATGAATGTTATATTTATTTTTAATTTAAACTTCGATGAAAGAGAGAACACAAATTAATGATACTACTCTCAAATAAAACGAGAGTTTAATACCATTTTGACTTTTTAAATTTATTAGTTAATTTAATTCAATATAACTAAGTAAAATATTTTATTTTCTTCTTGAAAGCTATTTCGCAATTTACATTAATTTAAACTCATTATAACTTTTGTGAAATGAAATTAATATTAAAATTTGTAAGTATAAATGTAGCTCTGATGTTTGTTTTGTACTAAGGACTTTAAGGTTAGATATTTGATTTCTCACTCAATACATTATAATATAATATGTAAAAACTTAAATATATAATAATCCATAATTAAGTTGAAGTTTTATATTTTAGTGATAAATGAACTAAAAATTTTCTATTTTCCATTAATAAAGGTTATAAAAAAACTGAAAACTAGCTAATTTTTTTTTTTTTTTTTTGGAAAATACATGAATGAAGATCCAAATTCCAATTCAGCAAACTCATATGTAATATACCATCCACAAAGTGGGCAATGTGTCCAAGTGAAAGACATGATGATGAGTAATGAAATTTATGTAAACAATTGTTCAAATGCAAGCCATTGGAGCCATGAAGGAGATGGGACACCAATCAAGTTGTTGGAGGACTCTGATTTGTGCCTAAAAGCCAATGGAGAAGGACTTCAACCCTTACTTTCAAGGGACTGTTTGGATGAGCAAAGTGCTTGGAGAGCCATTTCAAATTCCAAGCTTCATTTGGCCACAATGACAACACAAGGGAATGATAATTATTATTTGTGTTTGGAGAAAGAGAGCTCGAATTCAAGCAGGATTGTGATGGGCAGATGTGTTTGTGTTGGCGATGATTTAAATTGCTTGCAAGATACTCGGCCGCAGTGGTTCCAACTTGTCTTGACTAATACTTTGTAATTTTGGTCACTTGTGTTTGAAATTGCTACAATTATGGATGGATCATTTTGATATATATATATATTGTTTCATATATTGAATTAAATACTATTGTTGTCATTTTAAGTTGAAGAGAATAGAAGGTACATGTCAATTATTACTTGACTTGGAGAATTAATTGAACTAAATACTATTGTTTATTTATGATGATCAATTTCTTTTATTTTGAAATTGACAATATATATATGTCGGTTGATTTATGTTGATTTTTAGTATAATTTTATCAGTCCTAATAGTTGTAGCAATATCGTGCACCATTTGGTTCACTTGATTTATAGCTTCAACTGTTCTAAGTCTCACTTGATCATTTTCATGTTGATTTCAAAGTTATAGAATTTCATTAATTGCATGCAACATGATATTCATGGTCTAGTGTTGTTCATAAAAAGTTTTAGGATCCATGATAGTAATTTGTTGAATTTACCGATATTAAAATTAATTTCTTACGGATTTGATTGAAAGTCAAATATGGAAGGTTATGAGTAATTTGTTAAGTAAGAATAATCACATAAATCGATATGGATTCACAAATATATATATATATATATATATATATAAATGTAATTACTATGATGACCATACATACATACATTATATTAGAGAAGAAAGAATTGTCATTCTATAATGTTGAGTTAAATTAATACTTTATAATCAAAGTAAGTATAACTCAACTAGCTTGCATATAATTATCAAAACGGCCACAAGTCTGTGGTTTGAATTTTCCAATCGAGACTCCAATCTCTATGTGGTATTTTTTTTTTTTAATACTTTGTACCCTTAATAACTTGTAGGAGAAATCTAATATTGCTGTTATAAAATGTCATTATTAGGGCTTAATATAAAGTTAAAGCTTCCAAATATTAACATAAATTTAAGAATTCCAAAGCCAAAATCTTGAGCAATATTTGCACAAATTAACCCCCACTTTAATTTTTGTTTGCTAAAGCTCAAGCCATTGGTAACAAAATTATTCTCTTCTTCACACAAAAACAAAATTATTTTTTTTCAGTCCCTTTGCTTTTCCTCTTAATTTTCCCATTATAAATAAGCCACTCAAATTAGACACCAATTCCACAATCAAACCTCCTCTTTTTCCCCCCTTTGATAATTAAGAGTTATTTCTACCTCATCTTTTTTTTCTAATCATGTCTTTAAACCCCACAACTCCTTTGGTGCATCCAAAACTTGCAATCAAGGAGGAATTGAGCCTCAAATACTTTTCGGACGATATCGTCACCGGTCATATCTACACCAAGCATCGTGACGACGACAAGACTAAAATTGATGTCGACAACTATGTTTCACTCGTCGAAAGTATCATTCGTGCTGCTGATCGAATCTCCGATACGGTTTCTAAAGTATGATAATAACTAACACCTCACATATTTTCATTAGTGCCTTGCTTTTAATATTAAAGAATATGTGAAATTATCCAAATTCAATGTATTTAAATCAGTTGGATTAGGTTAGATTATTTATTTATTTTTTATTTTTTTTTTTGTTCTAGTTTCATTCAAGTTGTTTATAATACTAATTTTGTATCTTATTTTACACCAAATTGAGGGTATTCAAGGACATGTGATGTTTTCTGATGATTTCTTCAAGTCCACTGTCTCTGTTGACCCTCCACTCTGTACCCTCCACCAGATATCGAACCAGGTTTGTTGCAATAATATTTGATAAATTGATTAATATAATTAAATCTAACCAAACTCGACCCCGTTCGATAATCGTTTGATTTTTCATTTATAATTTTTAAAATTTAAACTTATATTTGCCTAAATTTTTTACATATGCCTCATTTTCTAAGTATGCATACGAATTTTAACCAAATTTCAAAAATCAAACTGTTTTTTAGATTTTTTTTTTCTTTAAAATTTTGATTTTGTTCTTAATACCAAAATTAAGTCTCTTACGCTTAATTCCGGTATGTTACAACTAATTTAAATTTATATTTAACTTAAATTTTATTTAAATGGAATTGTCTTTTGTCAGTTGGCATGCAAGGCAGCAGGGATAGAAAATGCCCATCAAACAACACTTGACATTCTTGATATATTGGTAGGCTATCCATGGGAAGCAAAAGCAGTTTTGACATTAACTGCTTTTGCAGCTGAATATGGATTATTTTGGCACCTAAACCATTACTCTCATTTTGACCCCTTGGCCAAATCTTTGGCTAACATAAAAAATATTCCATTCCTCAAAAAGCACTTGGACTCACTTAAATATAGACAAGTTCTTCTCAGCCCCAACAGTTTGATTAACAGCTGCTTGAAAGCCATCAAATACATGAATGAACTCAGAAATTTCTCCAAGTATGATGTAAAGGAACTCACCGAATTGTCCTCTGCCCTTCGCCAAATTCCGTTGATTACGTATTGGGTTATACACATCATTGCCGCTTCGAGAACCGAGATTTCTTCCTACTTCAATAGCGCCGAGTAAGTAGTTGCTAAGACTTTGTTTCATAACATTCTTGTTCCTGTTTTTTTTTCGTGAATGAGAAACATGAATATGTTTGATAACCCAATAACATATGTGTTTAATGTTATGACAATGTTTGTTAGGGGCCAACCGCAAAGATATTTGAGTGAATTGACAGAGAAGATCAACTCTATACTCAACATTCACGAAAATCATTTGAATGTCATACGAGAACAACAAGGTCAATTTTTAAGCTATGTTCTTGTTTGATATTTTTCTTTATGGCTCTTATACATAACTCAAATATACATGTTATATAATGTATGATTGAAATAAAGAACATGAAATGCACCAAATAATGATGGGATTTTAAAGCATATTATCAATCAATCATAAGCATTTTTACTTTTTTAACCTTTTTTTTCTCTAATGCAGAAGAAATTGATCTATATAGATGGTTGGTAGACCATATTGATAACTTTCCCTCTGAAATAGCATTGGTTGTATCCAAGTTAATTGAAGGAAAGATTGATGCTAAACCTCTTGTAGATTGCTCAACTTTAGCACAGGTAACAAAGCAATGAGCTAATGAAGTACTTTCTTTAATTTTTTTTTTTCCTTGGGCTCTTGAAT
Source organism: Cyclanthera cordifolia (assembly GCA_037832605.1). Classification (NCBI taxonomy): domain Eukaryota; kingdom Viridiplantae; phylum Streptophyta; class Magnoliopsida; order Cucurbitales; family Cucurbitaceae; genus Cyclanthera; species Cyclanthera cordifolia. Next base: position 14,982 of record JBBMEG010025457.1, read on the forward strand.
TCTAAGTACAATTTCTATTATGACTTTAGTTTATCTCTGAATTATGACTAACTGAAAATGAAAACTAAACTCAATTTTCAAAGGTAAAAAAGGAAACATTATGAAACTTATGAACCAAATCAAAACTAAACTCGAAAATAAGAATGTAACACATTTTTTAAACTTGAAACTACACTAAAGGGTATTAATGTCCCTATTTAGATGTTTGTATGTTTGTGTGTGTGTGTATATGTATATAGTTAGTCAAATTTTTATCAATATAGTCACTTTCAAAAGAATTAGCAAACATAATCACTGGATTAATGAGTATTGTCACAAACTTTCTAATAATACAGTATTAAAACGGATTATAGACGTAAATATTTTAAAATTTATCTACATTTATAATTATGTTGTGAGAATGACTCATCCAATATAATCTCTCTTTCACATTATGTGTAGGTCAACATTGAAGACAACTTGAGAGATAAAAATGTGATATTAGTAATTTCAGGGCTAAATATCTCTGATGAAGACATTAAAGCTCTTCATGTTGTGTACAATGAAGTGAGCAAGGAAGACAAATACAAGATGATTTGGATACCAATTATTATATCAGAATTAACTCAAGAAGAAGATAAAAAAAGATACGATCATGTAAGATCTGCAATGAAATGGTATGCAGTTCAATATACAACCAAAATAGCAGGCATTAGATTCCTTGAAGAGAATTGGCAGCTTAGAGATGATCCTTTGGTCAGTTTTGGATTCGAAATCGAAGGTTCAATTCAGCAATGCCATTCATTTGGTTCGAGTTTGGGGGGTTGATGCTATTCCTTTCACTAATGAGAGATCAGATTTTTTGCTGAGGAAGAGTTGGCCAGAGTCGACAATTTTTAAATTTATTGACCATCCGAGATTACGAAGCTGGGTACGTCGTATATTATTGTATTAATGTACGCATTTTTTACGATCGTATGTTAGAAAGGTGAAGACGGATCACTTATTTATTAATAGTAGAAATGAACTACCACTTTTGGTATTAGATATCATAAAGCTTATATTTGATACAAGGTTTCATCCCAAAATCTAATTAATGAAAGGAGTAACCCATGTATCTTATAAATGTTCTAAGGCTCTTAATCTTTTCGATGTGGAGTCTATAACATGTCCTTCAAGATGGTTCCACTTTGGTTCACTCTTCTTGGATTGAATTTCAATTTCTTTTTTTGGATCGAATACTTGTTTGAGTTTAATGATCTCTGATACCATATTAGATAATATGGATTTCATATAAAACTAATTGATTTTGATGTGAAATTTCACATCATCTAATATGGTATCTGGACCAAAAGACGTATTCAATTCAAAAAAGAAATAAAAATTCTATTCAAGTATGTGGAATTCGAAGAGACTCTATCTTGAGGATGTTGAGGATCTCACATTAGATAGATGAGGAGACCTCTAGCAAACCGGTTGAATTCCTCGAGAAAGACATTGTCGCTAATGTTGCTTTCTAGTGTAAAAAATCCTCTGTTTTGCTTTCTCAACTAAATTATATTGGAGAGCTTTCTTTTCTCTCCATGAAATGTAATTGTATGTTCATTGCATACATTTTACATCAATGAAGTATTTTTTCAAGAAAAAAAAAAAGGGAAAACCTCACAACACTTAAAAGATGAAACATCTACTTCTCTCATTATCCATTGATTTTGAGATGGAAATCTCACGTTATCTAAGAAAATATGGAGAAACCTCAAATATGCATAAGTTATTCCTCTTATTAACAATTGATTTTGAGATGAACCCAAGTTAATCTAATAGGTATATGGGCAAACTTTACCTAATCTATTGTCCAATTGAGCAGATAAACCAAGAAAGGAGCATTCTATTCTATGGAGGAAAAGACTCAAAATGGATCCAACAATTTGAAGAAAAGGCAGAATACATTAAGAACGACCCATTAATAAAAGACAAAGGGACAACCTTCGAGATTGTACGCATAGGAAAGAACACACAAGGAGAAGATGATCCAAAACTCATGTCTCGTTTTTGGACGACGCAATGGGGTTACTTCGTGATCAAGAGCCAAATAAAAGGATCGAGTGCAAGTGAAACAACAGAGGACATCTTAAGATTGATATCATATGAAAACGAAAATGGTTGGGTAGTTCTAGCAGTCGGCTCAACGCCCGTGCTGGTGGGCAGAGGCAATTTGATACTCACAGTTTTGGAAGAGTTTAATAATTGGAAGAGGAATTTGAGTATCAAAGGATTCCCTGACTCTTTTAAGGGTTATTTCAATGAAATGGCTTTGAACACTCATCAGTGTGATAAGGTGACTCTTCCTGGTTTTAGTGGGTGGATTCCTATGGTTGTGAACTGTCCCGAGTGTCCTCAGTTCATGGAAACTGGAATTAGCTTCAAGTGTTGTCACGGCCGTGTTGAGATGTGATCATTATATATTTGAATTATGGCATATTATTATAATACTATTCGTACTACTATAATTAATGAAGTTATGGGATTTTAATGCATGTTTGAAGTGGTGAAAGGTTATTATATCGTGTCGAAGAAGTTATATATATAAAGATTCCTTGTGTTTTCGTTAATTCTTCTCCAATACTTCTTAAACCCTTGTTTCATGTGTTTTTAATTTAGTTCTTTCAGTAATCATCATGTTTAACCTAGTAGTGGAAAGAATTTGGAAGATTAAGAGATTATGGTCAATGAATCCGATATGTGGTAGCTACCGACTTAAAAATTAACTTCTTACGAGTTTTCTTGACAGCTAAATGTTGCAAAGTTAAGCACATAATGGGCAGGTGGGGTTCAAGGTAAATACAACGATTCTGTTTGAAGTGGTAAATACCTTTCTACAAATGAGAATTATGCACCCTATTAAATGCTTGAACACTTGCAAAAATGTGAACTTTAGATGGGTGGACATCTAAGTGAAGTAGGATACATAAATTCGTTAAACTTTGTTGCTGGTGGTATCTAATTTGAACAACTTATGTGAACATATATGTGAAGTTTTATAAAAAGTTAGCATGAAAGTTTTTTATTAGGAGACAAATCAGGGTATAATTTACACAGTTCACTAATAGTATTAGCCAAAACCAATTTTTTCAGGAGAGAACAGAATATTGTTAGGTAACCGAGTACCTAACCATCTTGTAAACTCAGAAATGCCAAACAAATACAAAAAAAATAGAGAAATAACATTCTAATAACAATAGTCTAAAATGCCGAATGATAATATAAATTGAAGTAAAGATGAACGAAAAAGTAAGCAATGAACTATCTAGCACATTTGAGAGTGCCAGTTCCTCGCCTTCAAGGTTCCTCAACCCTTGGACTGAAAAAACATATCTCCCCTCCCCTACACCACAACTCCCTTATTTGTATTCACTACTCTCTCTACATACAAGACTAATCACTAACATGATACCCAACTAATTGCCCATTAGAATACCCCTTCACCTTTCTAGCTTCAAATATTAGGGATCTCACAAATACTTAATATTCAAAGGTCCAAAAGATAATAGTTTTAAGAGTGTTCATATAAACCCTAAATAGAACAAGTGTTGGAGATTGTTGAAGATACTCACCTTCTACAACAAGTCTAGAGGAATCTCACAAATACTAATATTTAAAGGTCGAGAAGATAATAGTTTTAAGAGTGTTTATATAAACCCTAAAGAAAACAAGTCTAAAGGCCAAAACCGAAAATGGCATGCACACTAGTTTGTTTTTAGTAGAAGAAGAGCGTAAAGAGTTGAGATCAATCCAACTCTTTGTTTTGCTTGGATGGTAAATAACCGTCATTAACCGTTCATCAAATCTTAGATCAAAAACCCACACATATCAAGTTTTTTAGCTAATTACTCAACCACTAATAACTATCCCCAACAAGTAGTAAACTACCTTAACCAAAACTACTACTAAGTACTAACCACATTTCTCAAATGAGTAGTCAATAACCTCAACTACCATTAACTTGTGTACTCCACTTCATTCCACTCTTTTCTACCAAATCAAAATGGTGCTAGGTCATTTCGAACATTAATAACTGACAGGTTTTAGAAGGAATGTAATTCTTTCAATTTGGAATGTGCCATTTTGGCTTTCCTCTGTTATTAAAAAGGAGAGAGTCTAGAAACTATACGGTGGCTGGTTGTGTTATGCTTTATCTTGAAAAAACAAAGCTCAAACAGAAGACTTAGCCACAGAGAAATACAGAAAATAAGTGGGACACACAAATTAAAAAAGAAAAAAAACCCCAAAAAAAGTTGCAATTAATAAAGCAGAAATTAGTGGATAGAATCTTACAAACAGAGGCGTGTGGCTGTGGCTGTGGCTGTGGCTGTGTTCATGTCCACCACACTCCTTACCCACAAACCATTTCCATTTCCATTATCACACAGCTCGTTCTCTCTTGCTCCAATCTCCACAAAAATGTCATCCGCCATCGTTGCAGGCTCAGCCACCTTCACCAGAACCCCCAAATTCCAATCTCCAAAACCCTCTGTTTCTCCTCAGGTATATATATATATATATATATAAATCAAAACCTCAAACCCCAATTCATTTATATGGGTTTTGATTCATTCCGTTTCTTGATTGATGGGTTTTGTTTTTTCAGAAAAGTGCTTTTCAAGGGGTTTCGGTACAGGAGGCGAAGAACGGAGTGTCGCATTTGTTCGTGGCAGTGAATGGAGAGGTCAGTGGGAAAACATTGAAGGGGCTTGAAATTAGGGCAGCCAAAACGGCTGGTGCTTCAAAGACGATTGAGGTTGAAGTTGATAAGCCATTGGGTCTCACTTTGGGCCAGAAATCTGGCGGCGGAGTCGTCATCACTGTGAGTTTCTTTTTTCCTTTGAGGTTTTTTTAGGGTTTGGATTAGATCAGCTTGAAGATGTCTTTTACTGTGTAGATATGGGAACAAATCTTCATACAAAATTCTGAAAACTAATTTTCTTTATGGCTTTTTTGAAATGGTTTTAATCAGAGCTCTGAATTACCAACTAATGCGACCTGGTCAACAAGAGCATAGATTGTTCATGTTTTCGTTTTGTATACAAGAAAGAAGACGTATGATTAAAGATCATGAGTTCAAACCGCAGATTCTGCGTTTTTTAACGTAACAAAAAACCATTGTCTCCCTCCACAAAAGCTGTAGACCAACCCCTCAAAGCTTAAATTTGATCTTTCTATGTTCGCAACAGAGATGTCCACCAGGCGGGGTGAGGCGGGAAACCCGTCTCTATTCCCGCCACCCAAATTAATCTCTGTCTCAGTAAAATTTATCGTTTATTTTTGAATAATCGGGGTGGGAATTTCTTGAGAGAATCAGCTGAGATGGGGTTCTCTGAAAAAAATTTACTGTTTAATTTAATTTCTCATTTTATGAATATTTTTTTAATATATACTTTCAAGATTTAAATTTTCATAGATATTTAATTATTAAATAAAATATTTGTTTGAATATATATTTATACAAAAATCAAATTGTAATTAAAGATTAATTGGTAAAATAAAATTTTTAAAATAAAATGAAAACGGGACTGTATCGAGGAAACGGGGATGGGAGTCTGCCCCTATCCTATTTACCTTGCGAAAAATTTTCTTTTACCACTCACTCTCCCATTCCCCGTCTAAACGAGATTCGCCGTCCTGTTCGAAGCGGGTTCTTGTGGAGCTCCGGTCCCACGAAAAAGATAGACATCTCTAGTTGAGGAACTTACAAAACTAATCAAATCTAGAAAACAATTATAAATATAATAACTTTTTAAAAAAAAAAATTAACAAATGTTGTCATTGTATCAATAAGTATTATTACTATTTTCTTATAATACAGTATTAATGACTATATATGCAAATATTTAAAACGTGACTACATTTGTAATTATTTTGTAAGAATAACATTGGGCTTATTATGTTTAGTGTTTTAAGAGAGTGCTATACCTTCCTATACTTCTGATTTGTATTCTATATTCTAGTTAATAAAATTGTTTTTCTCTATGGACTGCATCACGAGTGAACAAACCATTACAACTAGATATTTTAGGGTCTGGTGGTTTGTCACGTGAATAGGCTCGAACACTCAGGCATAAAATAACATATGATTGGTGAACTCTGTAAATGTATGTGTTGTTTAGTTGTGGAAGTTTGTTTGTGTGACAAGACAAGAGTACATCTTTTGTAATTGAGGTAATTTTGGGGGAATTAATGTTTGGGGTTAGGCAGTGGATGGAGGAGGAAATGCTGCAAAGTCAGGACTAAAAGCAGGAGATCAAGTTCTGTACACTAGCAGTTTCTTTGGTGATGAGTTATGGCCTGCAGATAAGCTGGGATTCACCAAAACTGCCATTCAAGCCAAGCCTGACTCTGTCTACTTTGTAGTTAGCAGGTTCTTTTTCCCCCTTTTTCACTTCTTTGTATTTTAAATTTGTATTTTATTCTTAATTCATTTCATAAATTATAACTTTCCTCCTTATGATTTGAAGAAAGTTAGAGTTTAGTCTCTATAATTTTAAAATTTAGAGTTTAGTCCCTATAGTTTGGAGAAATATAAAACTCGTCCTTGTGGTTGGGAGAAATATAGAATTTAGTCCATATGGTTTGGAAATATAGAATTTCTATGATTTGATAAATCTAAAAAATAATTCGTGTTATTCGTATATCGTAAGCGAATTAAGTACGTAGATGTAACTTTTGATATATGAAATGATGTTTTTTTTTTGTCCAATCAATTACTTACTCACACTTTCATCATTTAACACATTAATAAGTACTAACTTTTATTATTTTATTCACCAACAACTACAGACAAAGTAGACTATTTCTTAGATTTTGTCAAATCTTAGAGACTAAATTCTAATTTTTCAAACCATAAGGACTAAATTTTAAATTTTGTTCAAACTATAGAGACTAATGTGTAGATATTTAAATCATAAGGACTAAACTCTGACTTTCTTTGAACAATAGAGACTAAATTTATAATTTATCCTAAATTATTTTATGTAGTTTTTAGAAAAACTTACTTGCACTTTCGTAAACTCAACGCTTTACAAATTTGATATTCAGTCCACGAAAGAGGGTTACTAGGACTAAACATATTTGCTTTTGTAAAATTCATAGACTAAACATATGGTATATTTCAAGAATCAAAATACGAACAGAATGGTTATCAAATAGGACCTTAGCTTTACACATAATATAATAACTGGCTAAGTTTTGTAATATAGAGGCGCTGAGGTTGATGTTAAACGGCTCCCGAAGCGACCTGCACCACCGCGCTTTGGACGGAAACTTACTGATGCACAGAAGGCAAGCATTACTTAGCCATCACAATGTTGTCTTGTGTTGCATATAATTGATCTTTTCTTGATGGCATTGCATTGTTATATTGTGCAGGCTAAAGCAACTCACATATGCCTTGATTGTGGATACATTTACACCTTATCAAAACCTTTCGAGGAGCAGGTATACTCATCTCGTGCTCTATTATGGGTCGATCTACTGATTAAATAAGGAACCTAGAAATGATAAAGTACGCTTAGAGGAAATAAGTTTAATTCAGGGTAGTCGCCAACAACAACATAGTTCAATTAGCATAAGGTGTATGCTTACGACTAAAAGGCCACGAGTTTGAATTCGTCCACCTCTTATTGTTGTTGAACTAAAAGAATGTAGTAAGATTAAACAAATTTTTGTTAGAATAGGCCTTGAGATACTTAAGATGATGAGTTCAATCCATAATAGCCACCTATTTAAGAATTAAATTTTAGGGGTGTTTGGATAAATAATTGTGGAGCAATTATTTTGAGTGATTAGAAATGATGAGTTATTTGGAGTGATTTTAAAGAATAAATTGTAGTAATAACTCGTTTGTATAGAGTGTTTAAAAAATGATTATAAAATCTCGTTTTTAATAGCTCTATGAAAGAGTTAAAAAAATAGCTCCTACGAGTTTCCTTGACATCCAAATATTGTAGGGTCCTGTGACAATAGTCAAGATGTACGCAAACTATCCCAGACAGTCACAAATATCAAAACAAAAAAAGTTATTCTGTAAGAATAGTCGAGTGGACGTAAGCTGGCACCAGCACTTACAATGACAAATCTTGCTCGGGCTAGCTAGGGTTAAGTTAACTCAAACAAGCCTCGAAGGCACATGTCATTGGATCAAGCTAGGTTCAAAGCTACACCTATTATAGACTTTGGGTTTTTTTTTTAGCATGGTTAGGTTTGTGTTTGTGCATATGGTTTGTAAATGGGTTGTTTTATTTTTTTGGAAATGGTGCAGCCTGAAGGGTATGCATGCCCTCAATGTATAGCACCAAAGAAGAGGTTTGCAAAATATGATGTGAACACAGGGAAGGCAATAGGAGGAGGGTTGCCTCCACTTGGAGTCATTGCTGGTTTGATTGCTGGTTTCACTGCTGTTGGAGCATTGCTTGTGTATGGTCTTCAGTGACAGATCTTAATATAAATAAACTTGTCTCTTTTCTTTTCTTTTTTTTTTTTTTTTTTTTTTGCTAATTAATTGTTATTTTTCTCCCCCCATTTATTTTGAGAGAAATTGAGATGGATGGGTAATGTAAAATACACATCTTCCTAAGAAAATATCAACTTTCTATACAATTTACATTTTTGCCACTAATAAAAATTTAGTTCAAATGATACTAAATGCGTACCTGATTAATAGGTTAAGAGGTTATGAGTCAAAATTCTCTCTCAATATTATTTTAGTTGATATAATTAAATTTACATTTGAAGTTTTTGGATTGATGAGTATGTTCACACGAGATTTCATCGCAAAATAAGAGAGCGAGATACGTGTAAATTTGGAATATATATTTTTATTGATTTGGATATGTGCGAATGTGGAGTATAATCTCTAATATGTTCCTCTTATTCTTTCTCTATCCTATGTAAATATTTCGAGGGCTTCTTAGCGAATGTATAATTGTCTCAAGGGCTTTGCAACTTGTTCTTGAGGTTCGATCGGCCTTGGCTAGTCGATTTTTTTATGGTTGGTCTCTGACTTGTCGATCTTTGGATCAGTCGTTGATTTGTTGATCGTTGGATCGGTCGTTGACTTGTTGATCGGGGATTGGTCGTTGACTTGTTGATCTGATTGTGATGAATATGATGCGTGTTCTTCGACTATAGAGCTACCATGGACCTTGGGCTTGGGTCTTGATGAGTTTTTGGATTTAAGTCTTGGGCTTGACCCATTGAACTTGTTTACATGAACATGAATCTTCATATGCATTTAGGCCACCAATTAAATTTGGGTCTTATTTAATTTTAACCCAATTTCAAAATAAAACAAACTTTTGATCCAATTTAATTTTGAGAAATATTGTCTCAA
>JBBMEG010025468.1:0-24332 GCA_037832605.1 Cyclanthera cordifolia
TTTTGTTGTGGACCATTAATGATTTCCCTGCATACGGTAATTTGTGTGGGTGTACTGTAAAAGGGTATCATGCATGTTCGATATGTGGAGAGAAAACAATATTTATCTTCATCAACAAGACATTTGATTTAGTTCAACGAACAACTCTCACCGTCAACTGAAACATACGATTACTGCGATTGTTTAACTATAGTATTTCCGTTAATAGGAGTATTTTTACGACATAAGACCGTTGGCAAACTACAAGATCCAATTATGCTTAGGAGACATGTGAGAAGATATTATTTCAAAAATTGGATGTGTAATTTTAAAGATAACACGTGGCCATCATGCGTCTACCACTAAGAATACGTGTCTATCATGCAGCCTTCTCAGCAACATCTAAGCATGCATTTTTTTTTATCTTGTCCAAATTTTAATTTCCTAGGTTCTGCAAATTTTATGGCATTTTAATTTCCTAGGTTAATTTTAGTTTAGTTTTTTTCTCAAATGAATATGTCACGGGTTTTTGTCCTGCATGTGTCATATAATAGGTTCATACATTTACACAGGTGCTCATAGATTCAATGTTATTAGTTTAACAATTTGCATGGTTCTTACTTATCAAAGAATCTGTCTGACACTTACACGTGTCATGAAGCATTCCATTCATTTTCTCTTTCCTTTTGTGGTCTATAAAAGACTTCCAAGTTGTACATTGAAAGGTAAATGCTAAAATTAAGACTTACCTGCCTTATCTTTTGTAAACCTTGTCTCTTTTTTTTCTTTTCGTGAAACCAGGATGTAAAGATCCAATCAAAAATACATTTGGTCAAAACAAGTGGGAAAAAAAAGCTTCTCTCCAACCATCCAGGCTTATAACCTCTAACCTCACAATGGTGATTTTCCCATGGATCTCAACAATTAAATAAATTTGATTTTTATATAAATATATATATATATATATATATATATATATAATTTTCAAGAAAATCACATGAGTCCCACCAACATAAATGAAAATAATTTAATATTTAACCAAATTAATCACATGGAGGGGCATACTTTGTCATCTTCTTCCTCTAAATTTTCTCTTTCTTAATTTTCAAAACATCAAATCTCCATAGTCAAAGTGCAACAATCCCTCTTAAGTTTAACAATGAGATTTCCATTATCAACAAATATAAACTCATATGATATTTTCTAATAGATTTAGAAAGGCCAACAACAATCTTATCAGTAATTAAAGGTTTAATCCACAACAAAACCACAAAAGCTCACCTTGGGGCAAATTTCGTCGAGAACGAATGGCAGCGACGAACTGAGACAGAGAAGAACGGGAATGCAACGGACATTCGGCGACCAAGCAAACTGGTTGCGCTCGGCTTCATGTAGAGCTCCACACGTGCACGAGAAATGGTGTCGATGAGCTTGGCTTGTGGTTCTACGAACGCCGCACGATGGTGGGGGAAAATTGAGACGCCGATGGTAGTTTTTTGGTGGTGGGGATGGTGTTGAACAGGGGTCCAAGGTTAAAACGATGAATAGTGGGTGTGGATCTCAAGAGGGAGAGGGTGATTACAATGGCTAGGTCAAATCAACTTAAAATAAGATAAAATGGGGTGTTTGTTTGGAGTGGATATGGAAAAAGAGTTTCTAAGAAGAAGTGTTTGCAAAGATTTAAACCCACCCTTGGTTATTTAATTTTAAAACCCCTAAATATAAATCATTCTCATAATTCATCTAAATATAATTTTATTATTGGTTTACTCAAATAATTAACCTTTCTCTAATATTTAAAAAGGAATTTAGAATGCTCATTTACATAATTAAAAATATTTTTTATTTGAATAGCATTTTCAATTAAAACTTAAAAGCAAGGGGAATTTAAATTCACCAATAGGAAATTTCACGTTGTTACCCAAAATTTGTAAAATTAAGGATGAATAGACAATTAGGCTTAGGCTTCACGATGAGAGTATTGTGCTTCTAAATGGGGGTAATGTATGTACTCGTCATTATAAGGAACTTAATATCTCTAGGTAGGCTTGCTCGGTTAGGTTTCATCATTGGGATTAAGAATGGTGAAACGGTCATCATGAAGGACAATAGGATAGTATTAAAATGTTTCTTAAATAATACGTTATACTCTCTAGAAAGTTCTTTTGGTGCATGCTTAAGTGTCTAAGTAAAGAATTTTACTTGTCTAAATATATTTGTTGGCATAGAGTTTTGGGTAATGCTAGTATGGTAGGGATTAATGAGATAACTAAACAATAATTTATTCAAAGTCTAAAAAGTGTTGATCTTGATATTTTTGATTTTTTTTTCTGTGTACAATGAAAAAGTAGAGTTTAGTGGAGGTTGTCACCTTCTTTTGCATGAAATAGATTATGTGTTTTCTATTTTTTTGAATGAATCAAATATGCTTACCATTGTTTGTGTTGTATATTTTGTGTTTTTTATTGATGGTCGTACAAGGAAAGATTGAACTATGTGTTTATGTATGTTCTTTTGAAATGATGTTTGACTTGTAGTATTTAGGAAATGTAAATATAAAATATGGATTAATATTGTTAGAGGAGTATGTAGTAAACAACTTATATTTTTTCTCAAATTGTGTTGTGTATCAAGGTTAGTTCTTAAAACTAAGCATGTTTGTAAATCTATAGTATTTGGTTTGCATGGCTGCAGTAAGTTTTTTTTTCATGTGTCAATTTTTTAATTTTGATTGTTTTAGAGAAAAATATTGATGAGACAATGTTTTCTAAATGAGGTTTGCTATTATGTCATTGTTTGTTTTTATAAAGATTAATTAATGATTTCTTTTAACTTGATTGATGAGATTGAAATTAACATTGTAATGTTTTTTTATTTAAAGTGAAGTCAAGGTGGATCTTGCTATTATTTTTTTGTTGGCTTAAACTTTAAATAATAACAATTGAGTTAAATGTTAATTCGCCTTAATTCGATTAAAATGTGTTTAGGTTAATTAAATACATTTTAGATCAAGATTAATTAAAACAATTATTAACTAATTAAGGGATTTTGTTAGAATTTGTTTTGTTACCTAGGGATTAATTTGGTTGAACCATCTCTAATTAATTTATATGCACTTATTCTTGAATATTATAAATAAAGTGGCTTGGCTAATAATTCATTTAAGCATTTTGATAACACTTTTGATTGAGTATTGATGTGAATTATTCATTAATTGTTCTTATTCTAGGTTTGAAAGAGAAGTTCAAAAGTGCAAGGGTTTTTCAGAGAAAAAGAGAAAAGGGGAATACGTGTAATTACCAAGTGTTAGGGAGAGCAAAAAGAGAAAGGGAGGAAGAATAACTCCCTCCCCCTTATTTTTTAGCCAAAAATCAAGAACCCCGGAGGGAAGTTCTCTCTTGTTTGCTTGCTAATTGTTAGCCATCCTTGTGAGAGAAGCTGTCACTGTCGCTTAGACACTCTGGTGAACAGAGTGCTAGCTCTTGCCGTCGTTAATCAAGCCTCATTTCAACCTTTCGGTTGGTTCGTTTTACATAACAAGTGAGTAGTTTTAGGGCTGGTTTTAGAGATTTCTCATGGAATTGCTTTTAGCAAAAATTCATACATAAAAAAGGAGTATTTTGATAAACAGCAAGATTTTCAGGGTTTTACAAGGATCAACAAAAGTTTAATAATCTCTTTCTCTTTGCACTTGAATATTGAGTTTTCTCTAGGTTTTCTATGGTATAACTCTCATTAGAAAAGATTGTAGTCAATTGATGCAAACTTGTTGTTTAGTTTCATTTTGTTGTACAAGAACTCTAATAACATTGTCACACACAAGCTAGAACTTAGGTATAGTGGAGTAAGACTTACGTTCGAACCACTTATATCGTTGTATATTTCTCTCCTCTTTACTCATACTTTTAGTTGTCAAAAAATCTTATTAAGTGCTGCTAAATTTTCCACTTTATATTAAAAGTGTGTTATATGCATTCAGTTGATCATTTCATGAACTTTTAAACTCATATATGCTTAGGGTAGGTATTGAAAAGTTTATAACAAAGTTCAAGTAAATCCAAATGTCTCACTCAAATGGATTCAAGTTCAATTCTAAATCAAGATTAAATTTAATTATTTACAAGATGCATTTAAAATCTCAAATTATTTCAAATTTTAATGACAAGCTTTAAGCTCCACCATATCCGAGATGCATGAGGAGGACAATCTCACTTAAGCCAAGTCAAGACATCATGTTCACTAAAAGAAATTTCTGCCATTGGTTCAACTTTTAAAGTCTCAAGTTAAAATATTTCAAATTGGGATAAAACTTTTTGCCAAATTAAGACCGTGTGGGCAATCAACGTCCTTAAGTATTCAAGTTTAGGTCCAAAATTTACTTCGATTAAGTAAGTTTTGTTCAAGATAATTGGGTGTATCTCAACTTTTACCCTGATACAAACTTGATAAAATTAATTATATCCAAATTATAGAATTATCATTTTATCCAAGTTACAAACAACTTCTAAATTTTGTCCATAGCATAAAGTAGAGTTCAAAATTTTGACATTGCCTAAGTTCAATACAAAATTGAAAAGAGCATAAATTTTACTAAAATTTCAATATGTTCATTCAAGTAAAGAAAAAAATCATAATTTTGTAAAAATTTCATAATTTGATTGTTTGACACAGAGAAAATGCAACAAGGAAAAAATAATTATGACCTAAATTCATATATGTTCGATGAAATTGACACTTCATAGAGTCAAAGATATAATCCAAAACAAGAAAGCTTATGTTTCGACTTACAATTATTTTTATCGAGATTCATCCACGTATGTTAATGCACAAACCTCGAAAAGAAACATTTGTTGATTGAGAAATTTTAGCCAATCATAAATTATCACGTCATTATCTGAAATTTAATGGCAAAATTAAATTAAATTTTGGGACAACATTTCTCAAAATAAAATTAGATCAAAAGTTTGTTCACTTTGAAATTGTGTCAAAATTAAAAAAAATTCAAGTTTAATTAGTGAGCCCAAACATGGAAGCTCAAATCTTAATGGGTAGGCAGAGTCTATATAAGTGGCCAAAGTCCATGTAGACAAATCAAATGGAATAAGCTTAAGGCGAAACCCAAAAGGCCCAATAAAGTCTAAGCTTAGGGTTCATGGAAGCTCTATAAATAAAGAAGTTCTTCTCCATTTCAAGGATCCAGAAGTTTGAATCTCAAGAGAGAATTCAACAAAGTCGAAGACTTACCAAATTTTGTAAGGATCAATCACCATTATGAAGTCCAAAATCTCATTGGAGGTGAAGCAATTTCTTAAACAAGCAACCAAATACGAAGAACCATCTATTATTCAAATCAAGATCACAATTCCATAAACAAATAACCACCTACGAAGAACACACATCTTGTTCTTCAAGTCAAGAACATATATTGTGAGAGAAAGAATCTGGTGAACATATTAATGTTTGTACTCGACATCCCATATATTCAAATCAATACAATATAAATTCTTTATTTACACTTATCTCACATTTATCTTATTTGTCGAAATCTCATATGAACACCGTGATTGAAAAATTCTAACAAATTTTGTGATTAAGCTGTGATCAAAGTTGGCATATTATTTAAATTGATTTTTTTTTTTATTTAAGAAATAAGTTTTAGAAACAAGGAAAACTTTAGGAGTTTAAACTGATTAATCAAGTAGGTAGTGTAGAGTAGACAAACTAATAGTAACAAGTTGCAAATTTTGATATTACTAAGTGTTTCTAAATCATTGTCACTGCTTGCCTTCAATCACTATTATCGATGGCCTTTTAATTAGTGTCAATAACTACCTTCATCAATTTCAATTATTTATTTCAATCATTGTCAACAATTGACATCAATCAATATCATTGATTGGAATTGTTAAACTTGGACAACTTTTGTACTTACGACATTAACTTTTTTATCCATTTGTTATTCTTTTTAATATCAATTTTGACATTTGTAGTTTTGTTTTTAATTATTCTTGAAAAACCCTCTATTTTGTACCTACCCACTTGAATATGATATTGATTTTATCTATTAATACATCAAGGATTTTTTATGAAACAAATGAATAAGAAAGAAGATGAAAGCTTGGTGGATATCTTAGTAGATTGCATTTAACTAATAGGACAACATAAATAGGACAATCATATACAAGATAACAAACAAAATAAGGAAAAAAAGAAATAGTTGATGGAAAATTTACAATGGGTTGCATAATACAAACATAAATGACATTGTTTTACAACAAGATAATTGAGCCTTAACGTCATCGTTTGGATCTTCTATAACATCCATCTCAAACGAGAGGGTCAGAGATGAACTCTGATTTTGCTTCTCATTAAAAATAAAACTTCCCAATCTCAATTGTCATTGGAATTAATCTTTTGAAGAAATGTATCAAACATCTATTGACTAGAAGTGACCTTCTAACAAATATAGTGAATGTCGAGTTCAACGTGCTTGATGCATGAATGAAGAACAAATTATTGCAGTTAGAGGCATCACATTGTGTCACACCAATGAGAATGAGTTATGAATGACCTAGGTTAATTTCACTAAGGACTAAACTAAGGATACCTTACCTACAAGGTGTGGGAGAGAAATGTATGCAGATTCCACACTTGAGAAGGCTACAGTATTTTAGTTTTTCTAGGATCAAGAAACAAGAGCATTTCCAAAGAATAACATGCAATTGATTGATTATCTCAATTTAGGATACCAATTAGACTACGTGTATGTTTTGATACAAAAGTTTGACAATTTAGATGCGAATAATCCATATTCTAACAATGCCTTTTAAATAATGTAACACTTGTTTACACTATACTAATGAACGGTCATCGATTTATGCATAAAATAGCTATAATATTAACAATGTTGGATATGTTGAGTATGGTGTGGATAAGAGTAGAGTAGAGTGGATAATGTTATATAAAGTAGGATTGTTCATCAATTCTTCATGATCAGTAGAGAACTTCTTGAAGGCGAGAATATAGGTGAAACATGATTTCAAATCTAAGTATGATGACTTGAGTTTTAATATTAATATTTTGTAAATTCTATTTCCAATGTAATGATCGTATTGAAATTACTGAACTTTTTATATAAAATTGGATTTTTTTTGTAAATTTTAGGCTTCGAGGGCATTTTCGTAAATATTAAATATTTTTAGGTCAGTAACATAGTTAAACCAAACTCAAATTCAGAAGACATCTTTATCTAATTCTCGTACACTACCCTTGACGTGACTTTATCTCTTATTCTTCCCTGAATCTCTATATTTCATTTCACGAAAAGTTCTACCAAAAACCTATTTTACTTTCTCAAATCTACGATAAAAGAGGAACTCTAATCGTCAGCCAAAGACAAGATCTGGACTCATAGGATCGACATAATATTTTTAAGACATGTCTTGCTTTATATCTGTAAAGACCAGACAAAAAGTAGGAGTATAAACCTAAACATTTACCCTAATGCATGAAATACAACAACTTAAAAGATCTAGGCATGGTTTCTTAAACATATACTTTAATAAATAAAGTAAAACTACGTTAAAGTTAAAAAACTCTAATACATGTCCAAGATAACCAAGTAATATCTAAATACAAAATAATCTTCAAATAACATAAATAATCCATGCCCTAAAAAGTTCATGCAAAAGAAAACATAACTAAAGTAAAGACTAAAAACTATGTAGTAATGTTCACAATCAAATCTAGCTTGATCATCAATCCTGGTGTGACCTTGTAATACTTGTAATAATCTATAATAGATAGGATGTGTTTATGAAAACTCTAAAGGATCCCAAGCTCGAGATCAAGCATGAACATAGCCAAAGCATATATCACACAACATATATAATAACATAATTAATATCTCAAACGAAGGGTACTCAAACCCAAGCTTTTGGAAGCCACATAAGATACTACGTGTCCGACATGTACCAAGCAGATCAGTCTAAATTCTTTGCTAAATACTTAAAGCACCCTCTAAAGTTCTATCACTAGTTTAGGTAAAACAATTTGGGCAACATTTTTCATGGTGAAGACCTATGACTAGAGTTAGCTACTTGTCGTTAAACCTCACACTCTCACCATGAGACATTGATTCATACACCTCACCGAAGGATATCTCCATGTCCTACACACTAGAATATCCCCTAGGAGTTTCGAAGATAAATAAGATAGGTGGAGGTGACCAGGTCAGCTGACCCTCTACACATCTTGCTGCTCGAGAATACTGTCTCGAGCAAAGGGAAGTGTGTTCTTATTATGAAGTCCAACAACCTCAATATTAAACATGTACCTTCTATTAAATATACATTCTACAAATCACTGCTCACTATGGAACGACGATGTCAAGCCAGTTCTCCATGGAACATCATTACTTGACTTGTATTATAAGCGATTCTCCAACGAGACAATAACACACAAGTCCCATATGAGACATTGGTGTTACGTTAACCTCATGTTGAATGTTATAACCTATCATACACACAAAAAAGGTCTCTAGTGAGACAAGTACATCATATAGGTTCCTAATTAAATGAGAGTGTTAGAATAGTTCTTATAGGATATCCCGACCTAACACATGCACTCAACAGATGTCTAAAAAGACAATAACAAATCAAGCATCAACCGTAAGCAACTACATATTTAGATAACAACATAACAATATGTAATTTCTTGATACTCGGTTCAGGCTCAAGTATCAATAAGAAGGCAATCCTCAGTAAATTTTAGTAAACATCAATCAAGATATTAAACATTGAGTCATACTAATGTACTAAAACACATGACCTCGAGCTAAGGGTAAGTGCCCCTTACTATACCCGAATTCCATGAAAGAGCTTCAAGTTTCAAGCCAATGATTAGTGAAAGCTAACCACGAAAAAGGCCATATCAAATTAATGGGTTAAAACTAGCACATTAGATTGTAAAAATTGGATTCAAAACGCCAAAACTACTAAAGAGGGCAAAACTGTGAAAAACGTGGTTCGAGACACATAGCTCGATCAACTCCAATTATTCAGTCAAAATTGGTTTACCTAGTCAAAGGCATCATATATCAATCAAGCATAGGCTAAATGCAATTATAAATGGTCAAATATTTACATGGAACAAAGGTTGGTCAAATTGGGTCAATATGTCATTTCCAAGTCAAAACAAATAGTCTTTCAGGGGATCAAGATGGTCAAGGGTTAGCCTAGTCATTAAACAAATAGGGATCAAGAAAAGTCAAAGTCAAACAATGGTGGATTTTTTTTTTCGTGAGTGTACGGTAGGGGTGGTTTGAATTCAATTTTGTTGATTTTGGGCCAAATTGATGACCGAACCAATATCCTCCGTTTTTCAATAATTAAGTTCAAATCGATGTCCAATAAAAGATAAAATCATCGGTTCGTTTTTAATTTGGTTCAACTTTTTGTTATGATTTCAATAAAATTTTTGTTTGTTTTTCAAATATTTTTGTCTCATTTTCAATTTGATTCAAGAGACTTTTATTTTACTAAAAAAAAAAGCAATATTTTTTATAAGTATCACAACATTTACAATGTTAGTACTTCATATTTCTTATTTAAATTTGTTTTTCCATCAAATTTAAATACCATGATATATTTTTTTCTTATTATTTATATATTCGGTTCGATTCGGTTTTTTATTGGTTCTCCCATCAAGAAACGAAACTGAAACGGTATATTTTGATTTTCTAAAATATCAAATCGAATGATTTAGTATTATTCTAAGAAACCGAAAAAGATCTATTCGATCGGTTTGGTTTGTTTCAGATTTATCTGTTTTTGATTTTTTCCTTTTACCCCTAGAAGTGTGAGCTTGTTTTCTTTATTTAAATATCAAATATTTTTTTGCAAAGTAATTAACCTTGGACATGTTGTAAGTGTTTGTGTGAGATTTTATGGAGGAGTTATTTTGAGTGTTTAATAATAACTCGTTTGTGTGAAGATTTTGGTAGACGGTTTAGAAAAAGGTTTTATTAGTTTTTGTTTGGATGAAGAGTGTTAATGGAAAAGTTATGAAAAGTGTTTGTTATTTTTTATATGATGTAACATTTATTAATATATTTAATTAATTTTGTTTTTTTTTTGTTATTTCAAATTATCATTAATATTGAAGATTGTTTTTGCATTTCTTGTTGAATAAAGAAAATAAAAAACAAGATAAATTCATAAATATTTTAAAATACTTGAAAATAAAAATATGTATTATTTTCGTTTAAATTTAATTTATAAAATATATTTTTAAAATACGAACTTAATTATGGAGTTAATGTTACTTTAACATTACGAAATATATTTACAAAAATGTAAATTGCATTATGAAACTATCATTAATTAAAAATTACAAAATGTTTTTTTTTTTATTTTAAATTTATTTTTCAAAATATAATATTATATGAATGAGAATGAAGTTGAATATTATATGTACTAAAATAATAAAATTCAAATTTAGAGGAAAAAAGTTACGAAAAATGAATAAAATTATTTGGAAGAAAAAAATTTACATTCAATTTTTTTTTATATATAATAGTGTCTTTTTGTTCAAATTTATTCACGATTATAATTAAAATATAAATTAATAATTATTTAAAATTTATTTAGATAATTATAAATAAAAATATGAAATGAACGTTAATTCAACCTAACGAGATATATTTATAAAATGTGAATTGTATTATGAAATGATCATTAATTATAAAATGCAAAACACTTATTTTGATCAAAACCTATTTTACAAAGGAACACAAAAACTTGAATTGTTCTATAATCATTTGTTCATTTATATGATGAAATTGATTATAAAATACTATAGAATATGAAATAGATTATCAAGTTATCATGAAATTTAATTTAATAGTTATTATGAAATTTAATTTAATAAAACATGTTTTTAATATGCGAAATTTCTTATAAAATTATAGTTAATTTAAAATAAAAAATTTTAAATTTAAATTAAATGATTTGTTTCTAAAATATGATATGAGATAAAGGAGAGAAAAAAAAAAGTATACACACATAAATATAATCATAAAAAATTAATGGTAAAAATGTTGAAAAATCAAAATTTCCAAAAAAAAAAAGTTTCCAGATTTTCAAAAAAAAAAAAAAATTAAATGGACGCATGTAGCGCTTTTTTATGGCTCCACGTGGGCCAAAACCCTTACCTAAAGGCTTGTTTTCAAGCGTTTGAAAAAAAAAAGAAAAAATAATAAAAAAGGGGAAACCAATAAAGGTGGAGCGTTTATACAAACATTTCCAACACACTTCAATTGAGTTTATTTATTAATGCCTCTTGGATGGTTTAATATTGGTGACTATTGCTAAATAATTTTGAATGAGTTACTGGCCAATTTTGGGGCTGACTTTTCACACAGAAAATAGGCTTGCTCGAACCTACTTAGTAACGGACTATTTGATTTAATATTTAATGGACTGATGAGGTTTAAAGTCGGTTATGTAATCGTTTATGGGAAATCGTATTCTCAAAAAATAAATTACAAGTGTAGAAGAATTATAAGTATTTGCATCTATAGCCATTGCTACAGTGAAAATTAATGCTAATCTTTTGAAAGTGACTATACTTGTAACTATTTATAGATTTTGATTAGTTTCGTAATTAGTTTCCATTGAATTATTTAACCAATCTTAGAGTCCGGGAACTAAGATTAGAAATACAATTAAACTCTCGTTTCTTGTCTTATGAAGATATTAAAAAAAAAGAAAAGAAAGGGGTGTGTTACCTTTATTAAAGAATCCATAACTATTGGGTATCCTCCCTAAGTAATTAGTTAGATAAATAATTGGGGGGTAGCCTTCTAAATGAATTGAGAGGCATGAAATATTTAAGTAACTTATTAATGAGTTAGGGTGTTCGTTCATTGCTCAATTAACTTTTGACATATTAGCTAATGAAAGAGTTGGAACAAAATTTGATGGTGAAACTAACTAGTTGTACACATTTAGGTAATCTGTGTAGAAGCAATTGTCGATTGGAATTAGAAGGTTGTTTGCTTCTCTGTCAACTAATCAGGTAAAGACTTTTCTCTAGGAGTTTTGTGGTTCTCATACTGAATAATTGATTGTTTTCTCGCTTGATATGTATGCTGAATGTAATTTTTGTGATATTGATAACTTGAAAAGTATATTGGTAATTTAGATTATCATATCCTGATTTGTGTTGTGATATTATGAACCCATGTGTTGTAATGAAATGTAGTGAATTTATCACGATGTTTTGGGCCACTGCTTTATGTTTAGGCCTTGTATATATACTGTTATGCCAACATGTTGTTAATACCATGCTAGGTTATTGTATAGAGTCTCTTTATGTATTTTTTCTGTGACGATAGGTTGAGCATCTAGTGGGGACTCGATTTTCAATCTTAGTCTTATGTTTAGATTGTCACCATCTAGAAGCTGGGAGGGCTAGAGTCACCCCCATGATGGCCTAGTTTCAGGCACACGGTAAACCGAGGGCCATGATTAGAGTGGAAGTCTGTAAGGACCCTTGTTTTTAAATGATAAAACTAAAGTCTTACTTAACTCCAATGCATGTAAATAAGTTCAAACCCAACTTTATAGAAATCAAAGTTCATCTATTGAGAAAACATCCTCAGTGGGATCCTAAAACATTTAAACACTCAGTAAATAGTAATAATCAAAACTCAAAATTTAAATCATGCTAGGAATTTTCCTAGTTTCTAGTGCAACGATACCCATAGTCAATGTTGCAGCCTAGTCAGCATCCTCGTACAAGTACTTGGGAGAAATCTATAATAGAAATGATGATTCGCATACTCAGTGAGGTTCCTCAACAAGGGTACGACATGTATATAGTCAAATGAGCACATCACATATTACAATACAAGCCAGAAAACAATAACCAAAATATATGTTAAGGACTAGAGAAGTTTATTAGCTCAAACTGTAAATCCAAAATTACTCTTCATGGAGTCCTTTGACTCTGGACAATCTTGGTAACCAATGCTAGTGTGAGAGCATCTTGTCAGCAATCTGGTTACTGCCAGACTTTTAGCACTTGTGCGAAGAAGTAGTACAAACACCCTTCGCAATGGGATATCGCCCACACTCTCACTCCTAAACACGATATATGGTAAAAGTCAAGCAAACTTTGAGTAGGTATGATGCCTAATCGAGTGGCCACTCGATCCATGACACATCCACAATAAGGAATATCACCCTCTCGCCCAGCACTTGATAGATCCCCTTTACAACTCAAACAGTTATGACACGTCTGACTTAACCGTAGCTCGTGCTCTCCAAAGAAATATTGTCCACTTTAGAACATCTTAAAACTCGGGTTCTCCTTGGAACATCAAATATAATTGGTCCCTCAGAAATCAACGAGGTGTGGCTACTCCCCTTTGGAACATCATGCCCCAACATATATCACAAAACATAAAAGCAAGATTTGGCTAGTTCATTTAAGAACATCTCGGCCTATAGAGCATCAGTAATGTATCACACAACAATATAGAAACACAACAATCATCACAAGATATCAAACAAGCTCAATCAACAAGCACACATGTTATTTAACCATAGACCACGAGAAGGGGTAACGGTTCCTTACCTAGCAAAATTCCACAAATGAACTCTTAGCTCCAAATCCACTAGACGACGAAGAACGGTACTCGATTGAGATCCTAACGAATAAATGAGTTAGATAGAACCTAAGACCATTAAAAATGAACTCAGGATGCTGAAATTAATAAAAGGGACCAAACTTCAAAAAATGGATTTTCATGTCTCGGGGCTCGGTCAAAGTTGGTCAAATTTAGCCAAACGCATAATTAAAGTTTCAATATGATCAATTATTACCAATAAACACATCGGATCAATTCTATACAAAGGATGTCTAAACAAGTCAAATTGTTAATGATCAATATTTCAAAAGTCGCCAAAAACCAATCATAACCCTATCTCGGTCTCAAACTATGCAAACACAAGGTTAGATTCAAGATTATGATTCAAAACAGCAAGATTAATGTCTAGAAACACGATTTTATCCTTGAGGAATAACACCTATAAAAAGCGAAACGGCGAAAAACGCTGGTGCGGGAACCTTTCATGATTATGACTACTTCTTAAGTTTGAGGAGGGGGAGGGTTTCTCATTAAATATTTTTCAAACATTAGCTATTGATCGGTGCAATGAAGATCCATATTGTTAAAAATCTCAAAACCCAAGTGCTTTAAACAAAGAATTACAAAAGGCGATGTGTTTCTTGATTTGGCGAATTCTCTTAAAATTTCAAGAAAAACTCCAAGATCCTCTCAATAATACAGAAAGATCAAATAATTTACAGCAAGAAAGTGTTCTTGTATGAAAATAGACCAAGATGTAACATGAGAAGCAAAACGGCACAAACTTTTTAAATTACGACAACTAAAAAGAGAGAGAGAAAGATTATGTTTCTTTCTTTCAAACTCCACAAATAAACCAGCAAATAAATTTATGTAGACAACAAGAAATATTAGAATTACCTTGAAGAACAATGAATGATGAAGAACCACTAACAACAAAATACGAGGAAGAGTTTGAACTTCTTTTTGTGTTAGCGACAACAAAGGTCATGGCCAAGAGAGGAGTATACATTCAAAACTATGAGAAGCATGCTATGCGGTGGAAACCCTAATCCAATTCTAAGATGGAGTATTTATAAGGCAAACTCTTCGATAATTACGGTTTGACCTAAAAGTTTCTAAAGTAGTCTATTTTACCTCATTTTGGCTGTAGGATTTAACCAATAATTAACACCCAAAATTCAAAGATATCAACATAATTATATGATTAAAATATCAAAAAACTTTGGGGCTTTACAAAGCTTATCACTGACATGAGTTCATCAGGTGTGTGATACACCTAGGTCGTACCATGGCGAGGGCAACCAGGACGAGCACTAGAAGAAGTATCTATCCTTTTAGGTAGATGTAGACTTGGACTGTTAGTCAGAGAGTACGTCTTCTAGTGACATAGTGTGCAACATGTGTTGAGACATACCAGGCTTTAGTATGAGAGCTCCTTACAACCCCGTACTGTTTGCATGCTTTCCTTAGGTATTTAGAACAGGGTTTAGCCCCCTGAGTTGATGATATAGCTCCTTATGATTCAATAGTTTCTATTGACTTGGAATGGGTGATTGGTATAAGCTATCCTCTCTTGATGATTTTATTGATGTGATGATGTTTTAACTCTTTCAAATGTCGAGGTGATGATGTTGTTTGATATTTGGATGTTATGTTTTGTACTGCACCTCGAGCTGCTCGAGTTGATGTGTTATTTCCAGTATGTTGTACTCCTTTAGGGGAGTTCTTACTGACACCCTTTCTTTGAAACAATGTTTCAGGTACGAGTATTATGATGGTTGAACTGAGGTGGCTGGAGATAGATCGTGTACTTGGCTCGTTGTTGAGTCATTATAATTATTTTGTATTTTAATTTTATACCTTCCGCCTTTTATTTACTTGCAAATGAAATATATTGAAAGGGATCCCGAAATTTTTTTGTTTTAAGATATTTCGTGTTTTATCATCAAAGAAATTCATGATGGATTTTGTTATGCAAGTTCTAAATTTCAAGTTAGTGATACATGTTTTGTTTAAAATAAGGAATTCAAACTTTTCCCATAATTATTATAAGACATGCATAGGTAAAGGTTCGGTTTTAGGACTCATTTTGAGTTAGGCCTTTACACCTATGGGAAGATGGTGTTAATACACGAACCATGAACGAGGCTTGTCCCCTATGGGGCGTCGGTGTCATTACACTCACCATATAATATGATTCCACTCGATTACACGTCAATTAGGTCTCCAATGGGATGGCGGTGTAGGCTAGTTTCCTATTGAACATCCTGACCAGTCACACACTGTACATGTTTTGCAACAATTCAATAACATCAAACAGAGCATCATATCATATGAACATCAACAAGTATCAATTCATCATCACAAAACACATAACCAGATATAAATCTATCTATTCAGTCTTATCTCTAATAATCATGAATAGGCCAATCATCAAATAATATGACGAACATCAAACAAACAACAAACAACATAGAAGACATCACATTCTAGTACATCCACTTATTAAACCAGAGGATTTCGAGTTGAGGATATGTTCCATTACCTTACCTTATTCCACGAGTGGGATCCTAAGCTTTGAGTCATTGATCAATGAAGGCTAGCACTCAAACTAGACCCTAACAAATTGACGGGCCAAAACTAGCACCTTAGACTACAAAAAATAGATTGAGGACGTCAAAATTAGTAAAAATGTCTTAACATTTAAAAATGTATTTTCAAGACCAGCGACCCGATCAACTCGGTTGATTAGTCAAAGCGAGTCAAACTAGTCTAAGGATTCTACAAGGTCAATTTAATCAATTTTCTCCAATAAAAAATCATTTTTTAGAGCATGTTTGGGATGAGAGTTGGGGTGGGATAGGATGGCTTGGGTTCCCATTCGTATGTTTGGGTTGTTGGGTTAATAACCCACCCTAACCCAGGCACAACAATTTTATTTAAATACTAAGCGTTTCTACTTTTTGTTTCTTATACTTTTTAAATTTTTAATTAAATATATATTATAAATAATAAATAAACTTTGAAAATGTTATTATTTTTTTGAAGACTTAAAAATGTCATTTATGAAGTAAGAAAAATAAAAATATTCAATTATAAATACAATATTAATCATCTTCAATTATTTTATGAAAAACAATTTTCATGACCCATCACATTAACTTTTATCCATTCCTAGCCTTACACCCAAACACATAGTTTCTCAACACTTTACATCCCTCGCTACACCCAAACACATACTTACTAACGTTTTTCATCCCTCCAATTTTCTTCTCTTCCTTTCCACCAAAAGCGCCCTTAATAGATCCCACCACTAATTAAATATGATATATATATATATATATATATAAATATATAATTTTTAAGAAATGTCACATGGATCCCACCAACATAAAATATAATATTTTAATATTTAACCAATTTAATCACATGGAGGGGCCCACATGTCATCTCTCTCATTTGGCTTCTCACTTTTAAAACAAGACTTCAAACCTCCATTAATGAAGTTGTTCAAACTCAAACTCAGGAGAAAAATTATCTCACCTCACACATTGTGCCCATGGTTCTCAAATAGAGGGGTGTAGGAGAGAGGAGGATGAGAGAGAAAAGTAAGAGAGAGACATGAGAGAAAGAAAAATCAGAAGAGAGAAGTAATGAGGGGCACAGAGAAAGGAGAGAGAGAAGATAGTTTGATTAAAAAAAACACCAATAGTTTTAGATTTTATTTTTAGTAATTAATAAATGCATTAAATATTAATTGATTTCAAACCTCTATCTTCCCCGCTGTAGTACATGAAAAGTCAATAATGAAAATAAAAGAAAGAAATTGTCCAATCCTCTTAATGTTACTAATTAACCCTTCAAATTTCTCATATTCTTCTATCTTAACATTAATTTAGTTTCTCAATTAATCCCCCTGTAACTAATTTAAATTAACCAAACCAAACAATTAATTTTCAAATCTCTTATTCACCCTCTTAATAATTAAAGGTAGTAATGATTTTAAACAATTAGAGATTTTCGGGTTGTTACAAACTCCAACACCCTTCTCCATCACACGCCTTTCGTATCTGCTACTTCAACCCACTTGAGGAACTCAAGTTTTTGCCACGAATCAAATCCCTCACGAAAAATTTTAAAATTCAATGTCGTCAACCTAAACCAAACACGATGCCTTCAATACATCTATTCATGAACAAGCACCAAAACCATTCGCCTCTTCCTTCTAAAATCAGTTTACGAGAAAACCCATAGTCGCAAACCCGACGGTCACAATTGCGTAAACCTGCCTTTAATCTCCAAACCCGACCCAATCTGCCACTTACACCGCCATACCCTAACCTCACTTGCAAGATCTGACCCCTGCCCTACATATAGTCAGAGATTTTGTAAAAATCCGACAAAAAATCAAAATTTGGACCTTAACCTCTTATGCATGAATAAAAAATTTTAAAATCATGCATATACAGGCTAATAAATACTTGTATTTATTGAAAAGAAGTAGTTCAAACAATTTAATGAACCATGGGGTACCCAAAAATAAAAGGTGAAATGACAGAAATCTAACCTAACATGTCTCAAAACAAATAGTTCATCCTTTAAAATTAAATCAACAATAAACTTTAAAAACTTATAAGCACTAACGAGACTTAGCTCATTGCCAAGTTAGCTTCAGCTCAACCATCCTAGTTCGTTATTTGAGTACTTTGAAAAAAATTCCACAATGGAAAGGGCGAGTCGCTAAACTCAGTAAGGGGTCCTAACAATGGATCTACAAGAACATATAAATAATCAAAGAAATACGAAGTAACATGATTACACAAAGCATATTTATCTTTCAACTTGGTAGCCAATGCTAGTTTGAAAGCATTATTTCAGCGAGTTGGAGCCATCTGGCTATTGCCAGACCTCAAGCACTTGCGCGAAGAGGTAGAGTATAACAACCCTCCTTAGTGGGATATCGCCCAACTCACCACTCCTATCACGATACCTAAAAAAGGTTTAAGTGATGGCTAATCTGGTGGCCCTCTGATCCCTAACACTACCGTAAAGTAGGAATATCATCATGAACGTCGCACACCTAAACTAACCACCTCTCATAATCTAACAATCAAGACACGTCTGACCTAACCATAGCTCGTGCTATTTAAAATCTTGTTCCTTCTTGTAACATGGATAATCACAAACGGCTTTGTTTGGAACACCAAAACATGGAAACAATATCCGCCCATTTTAGGACAATCTACTTTAATCATATCACAAAATCTTAGAACTATAACATGCTAGTTCTATCTCAATATAGCAAACAAGACATCATAGAACTTTATAAATCACATGAATCAATCATTTGTAGCAAACACATCATTCATTGACAATCGATCTATAAATATGCTCAAGATTACCCACAATGATCACGTACAAGGGGAACAGTCCCTTACCTTTGCCAAAATCTACTCGAAACAACCTTTGAAACACGAATCCAAGATCTTTAAAGAAACTTCATCTAAAATTGTCCATACACGACAAACGGGTGAGAATTAGTATATAAAACCTCAAAAAAATTGAGTGAAGACGGCGACAGCGTGTGAAGCTTCATCGGTGTAGCATAGGAACGACAGCATCACTTCAGGCACTATAAGGGAACAGGTTCTGGCTTGTCTACAATCTTGGAGCATTGCCTAGGGTCAAATTAACGCTGGCTAGCTTCCACATACATGTCAAATTTTTTTGAGGCATGCCTAATCCAAACGCTAAGTAGGGCGAAGGCGTTCCAATAGAAACTCACCATGCATATGCTGATTAGTGGCAAAGACAAGCGACAATGTTGATTGGTTGACGAGATGTAGAGCACTGATTGGCAGATACGGACGACATTGACAAACCAGGAAGCTTCCACGATTGTAAGGGCAAACCGTGTGGCGACAGTTGGCGAGCTCTTAACAGCGATGAGCTAGGGCTGGCGGCTACGTGAAAATTAACGCTTCATGATCTACACTCTCATGGCTGCTTTGATTCCTAATTATTATGTGATGTTTAGGGTTATGATTGATGCCCAATCATTAGTTATTTATAGCCTAAAAGGTATTCTTGCCCTTTTCTTAGAACCATAACCTTCAAACAATAGCTCAAACTACAAGGAAATTTAGGAAAACACAACCACCAAGAGTAAGTAAACTCATTCATACAACTCCAGGAACTCTCAGACACTACTGACTTGAAACAACGAAGCGAAAAGCTTAGCTAGTAACATCTAACTCGACCTAAAATTAACCCAACATTAAGAAGATACAAAACAATATAGTAGGCTCTAGGAGCTCACAATCGAGTTCTCAGTACACGGATCTTTCGACATACAAGTAGGGAAGTATTACTTAACTTGGTCTACTACTTGACCATCTACTTTATGATGTAATAAGCCAAAAGTGATCCACTTAGCTTCTCACTTTAAGGATGACGTACCATTTAGACATTATCTCTGAAACTCATAAACTAATTATTTAGTTTCACTTGTAGAACTTCTAGTTTGTCGCCAAGTACCTAAATCCCAAGCTGGTTTCAAGGTTGTTACTCTTGAAACTCAGATCTGTAATATATAATGTCATTTTGAACAAGATTTCACAACAACATTCATCAATCTACATCAAGCATGTTCACTATATCACATCAAACATATTTCATCAATAACTCATGCTCAAGAATATCATTTCAACATCTATGAACAATAGATTTCATGCTCAAAATATCTTATAAATATGTGACAATCAACATCATCCATGATCAGGATATTACATCAAGTAATCACAAAAGGCTTAATTGTATTACATGTTCAAATTATTCTCAAAACCCAAACTTGTTACCTTATGATGTCCAGCTCGCAGATGACTATAGAACCAACGACTTACATCTTAAGCAAACCTACAGAATCTATGGCTCTGGGCTGTGATACAAACTCTAAGAACCTAGGTTTTCAAAGAATAAAACCAAATACCTTATTTAACTCTAATGCATGAAAATCAGTTATAAAACATATTTTAACGGATAAATCAATGCATTTATTGAAAATAATTACAAAGTGGGATCTCAAAACATTAAAGTAAAAAATAAATATCATTTATCAAAAACTTGTGAAATTCAAAACATGCTAGGACTATTCATAGACTCTAGTGCAACGTTTCCCATAGTCAAACAGCAGCCTGGTCAACATCTTAGTCTAAGTAACTGGAGGAAATCCATAATCAAAAGGATGAGTTGTGAAACCCAGTAAGGGGCCCTAACTCGGGTTCAACATGTATACAGTTGAAAGGGCATATCATATAATACAATACGGGCCATAAATCAATAACAAAATCATCAAGGGGTACACTGACCCAAATCTCTTGGTGTGACAATTCATGGAATGTCAGCACCTCGTAGAAAAATATATGACCGAGTCAAAGACCAAAATACCACTCATCGAGTCCTTGGCTAGTTCTCTATGGATTATCCCAGCCCAACATATATGAAAAATCAAGATGGCTAGTTATGTGTGGAACATTCTGGCCCAACATATGGAATTAACATCTCCAAATAGAATGGTACGCACAACTACATTCATAATATGGTCACATATTAGGTAGCATGGAAACACATCAATCATCACATTATCAAAGTAGCTCAATAAATATGAATACATGTTATTACACTAAAGACCATGAGAAGGGGTAAGGTTTCATTACGTGGCGAATCCTTAAATGAGCTACTTAGCTTCAAAAATCCATCAATTTGATTAAAATTGATACTCAAAATATGACCTTATCGAATGAAAAGGCTAGAACTAGCTCCTAAGACCATTAAAAACGAACTCAAGACGTCAAAACTATTAAAAGGGACCAAACTTCAAAAAATGGGTTTTCAGTCTCGAGACTCGATCAACTCGGTTGGACGGTCAAAGTTGATCAAACTCAGTAAAAATAGACTCTCTTTTCAATATCTTAAGCTTAAAGGAAATCACAAAAAATTTCAAGGATTTAAGATGGCATCTCACATAGATGGTTAACACTATACTTAGATTGGTCAACTTTAAAATAGTGAGCATGAAGTCTAACAATGGTTGTTTAAAACAATGATCATGTAGTCTATCCCAACTCATCAACAAAGGAGTTCCTCATAATAATGATTACAACGAAATAATCTCATACGTGAAGTATGTGTACTACAAAACCAAGGAATTTACATGGTCATCTCATAGAACATGAATCTCAAATTAATGGCCAAGGATCAACTTTACAAACAATAGAAATAGGTTTCCCAATATACACAACCAAATGACAATTTCATTATTTCCATAGCTTGATCCATCTCATAAAATAAATATAATAACTTCCTAAAATTTAACTTGGCTAAACAATTGTAATAAGGGTTTAACATTGGTTTCAATAAAATAAAAAAAAAAAAACAACAAGGTTCTCACCGAAGGCAATAATTGGCGGCGGCTCATGCCAAACAACGGCCTGGCAGCGACGGACGGTAACCGAACTTTTCTGTTAGTCCCGCGGTTTCGCTCGTGAATGAAGAGCGGTGGCAGCTTGAAGACTCAGCCTCTACAAGAGCAGACGACCTGGGCTTCGCGAATGAGAAAGACGGGCACCCGCGACTTCCGTCTGGGTGGAAAAAAAGCAAGAAAATGTTGGTCAAGGCCTTGTAGAGGTTCAGAAATAAAAAGGGAAAAGAAAATGATGAAGAAGGGGCTGGTGTGTTTATTCTTACAAAAATGAAGAAGATGGATGCACACGTCCCTAGATCAGATTAAACCTTTTTTCTCTTTCTTTTTAACTTTAATTTGATAAATAAATTTTGAACATATTTCCCTCCCATCAAAGAAACAATATATTCTCTTTCATGAGGGTGTAGTACGTAAATGAAAAGAAGAAGACATGGACCTACCTACTTTTAACATATGATGCCAACATTAGAAAAATATTTTCCAAGAATGTCAGAAAAACAAAACGCTTAAAAAAAATACATACTTTTCTTTGTTCAATTTCTATTTCTTACTCACACTTAGGGCGCGTTTGGATAGGGCGGGTTGGGATGGGAAGGGGTGGGATGAGATGAGAAGTGAAATTAAAACTTTGTTTGGGGTGCAGGATTGTGATGGGAAGTGAAATTAAAAATGTAATTGGGGTGCAGGGTTGGGATGAGAAGTGAAATTAAAACTG
This sequence comes from Cyclanthera cordifolia, assembly GCA_037832605.1. Lineage (NCBI taxonomy): Eukaryota > Viridiplantae > Streptophyta > Magnoliopsida > Cucurbitales > Cucurbitaceae > Cyclanthera > Cyclanthera cordifolia. Next base: position 22,834 of record JBBMEG010025468.1, read on the forward strand.
TGTTTGTGGGATGCAGTGTTGAGATGAGAAGTGTAATTAAAACTGCGTTTGGGGTGTAGGGTTGGGATGGGAAGTGTTAAAATTTTTTTTTTCAAGATAAATAGAATTAATTTAATATTATAATATCAAATTAATTATAATATTAAAATTATTATAATATAAAAATATCTCCATTTGTAAATAAAAAAAAATTATAAGTTTTAAATTATTATAATATCATGAAATAGAAATGGATGTATGCGAATTATGTAATACTCAATGCTATACTTAATTAATATTCATTGAAGAGTAGTACAAGATGGATTTGATATTAAAAGTAATGATCATGAAATGTGCTTACAAGTGCGACATTTTTTTCAAGAATGACTCCTAAGCATGTAGGTACAATAATTACGAGTCATACGGTCGTCTAGCTGAAGGAAATTGGCTACTTTTTCTCCATCACATGCCACCAAATGCACAAGAGCGGCTTGTTCTTCCTCCATAAAGTAAGTCAGAGAATCTATTTTCTTAATAGCCGCTTCTCTGTTTTTGTTTATTAACTCCTGCCTTTGTATTTGCCAGTTAATGGCCTTGTCCAACTTCTCTTCTGTCATTTGAGTGTGCTTCTTAAGAACATTGAGTATCTCAGCATCCTTTCATGCCCTCCTCTGTTTAGTCCTACTAGTCCTTGATTGACTCCTGCCTCGACTTGGTGTGCCCATTTCAACATTATTCGAAGATTCAGGGTTATCGACAATAACACTTGGACCCTCACCGGGTGTATGAAACGACTGAGTCTCGGGGACATAATATTCCGGCATATTTAGATCGAGGAAATCTTCTGGCATTGCCTGTCGACTAGCCTCTCTCGATGCAACTATTTTTGTTGCTGCAGCCATAGGATTTGTGTGGGATTTTCCAGTGCCCCAGTCTTCTCTTGAAAATGTGGGCGAGTGCATCAAGGTGTGGAAAAGGTTTGTTCCAAAGACCCTTCACATTAGGATGTGTCTGTAAGAGGAAATTAAAAAATTATTAATGAACAAGGATATCCAACGTTTTATTACATTATGAATACGGTAAATGGGAATAAGTAAAGTACCCTCACCCATTCATCGAATGTGTCCTTGTCCATTTCCACACAGTTTCGTTCCTCGTTCCACCCAAATCCACTACGAGCGGGCCCAAGCATCTCCTTAATGTCGTGGTATTGTCTCTAGAATGTGCTCATTTTACTCTCAATACTATTACTGTTGATTCGTGTATTTGGTAACTTCGTTTGCATGTACGTTACCAATGTGTTTAGGTACCCTGGTTTAAATGTCCCTCTTGGGGCTATGAGGTGTTTTCCCTCTAAGGCTAGCAAGCCATCAATTAAATGTGCGTCCTCAACGGGCGTCCACTGGTGTCTATTAAATGTTCTATTAGGTCCCGACATTTCATTGCAAGTGGCACACAGTAATAATATAGTTTGTAAGAGTGAATAGTATGACACAGTAAGAATAAAGTTAAGGAATGTT
>JBBMEG010025479.1:0-24328 GCA_037832605.1 Cyclanthera cordifolia
GATCAATCCTTAATTTTCTTTTAATTTGATTTGAACCAAAACTTCAATCTTCTTTCTTATTTATGTGTTTTTTTGTTTAGCTGTCTAAACCTTGCATAATCTATTTTTTTTGGTTTCGTGGACGGTCATAGGTAATGTGTAAAATTCTGTTGATAGTACCTTTATTATACAATAATTATAGTTGTATTATGAGAATCGTTTCCGTTACTTTTTTTATTTTCGTTATCTGAACCGTTTGCGTTTTATACTGAATACTTGAATATTCATACTAAAAATATTATAACGTCTGCAATCCAATCTGAATTGTATTACTATTGTATTTATACGAATCAACGTATTATTATCATAGTCATATAGGTATTATTATAGTTAGCATGTTAGTGGTTTACAACATATAGAGTATTAAATTAATATTTTTAACTTTGATTTTGGTATAGCATAATACAATAATTGTAATACAATATCAACGATCAGTATTATATATGTAACAAAAAATATATTAATACAATATTGTATACGTATTGATATTATATATGTATTTTTCATCTCCTATATAATAAAAACTTAATGTTGCAGATTCTAAAGTTTTTTTTTTCAGCCGTCATCATTAATAATGTGTGAGAAATTATAGCATCAAATCAAAGAGATCATTGAACATTAATCGAGCTAGATGTGCAACGTGGAGGGTAGTTTCTACAAGTATTTTTGTGGTAGGAAATTGAAACTAAGCTCAAAGGGTATTTATGTAAAATTCTAAGTTAAAAATTACAGATTGAATATGCTTGCAATAAAATTGATTTTTGCTCAGAAATGTAAAACTTATTCTCTAGTTACGGATATAAATTACCCTTTTCGTTTTATATTCATGGTAATTTTTTTATTTATTTTTTATTAAAATGTTTTGATTAAATAAATTTTAAAATGAAATGAAATAAAAAGAATCCCGGTAAAAAGTAGAAAACAAAATAATCGCCCCTCCTCCGCAATTAACTAGAACAAAGCCCTAGCCCGAGCCTCAGAGTAGTCAAGTTCAATTTCTCCCTCAGAACCTAACCGCCAAGCTGCTCAAATCCACCGCCGGCGCCGGTGAGACTCGGTCTACAGGGAATTCTGCACAGCGGACCCATGCTGGATTTTGACATTTCTGCGTGCTTGAATGACTTTGAGAATAGAGAGAGAGAGAGAGAGAGAGAGAGGAGAATGGAGATTGTGGTGACGAGGAAAGCAATGGCGTTCTAGATCAAATCGGCATGTTGGAATGCGATATTTGTTGAAACAACCAGAAGGTTTTGGGATTAAACAAAGAATCTCTAAAGGTAAACATATTCATTGGTCACTACCTAAAAGAGAAGATTAGGAATCTGCTCAGTTGTTTTTTTTTATCCCTTCTTTTCTCTGGTTCCATAAGGTTCAGGGATCTGCTTTCTCCCATTTTTTCTTTTTACAACAATCAATTGTTGATTTAGGGCGACTCATTCAAAATGTTCCGAATTTTAAGAATTAAAATCTCAAGTTCTAGTAGGATAGTTGCAGTCGCCACCTCTTTGTTCGACAATCGAGGGTTTAATCCCGATGCCTTATTTAGCTGCAAATTATTCTCAGTGCTTGCCAATAAAGCACCGTTTAGATCTTTGGAAGATGAGCGCATGAATTCTTTCACTGTTTCATACCTCGTCAATTCATGCGGAATTCCATTAGAGGCTGCTCTGGATGTGGCTTTCAAGGTAAACTTCAGAACTCCAAAAAATCCTGATTCAGTTCTTTCGCTTTTCCAAACTCAAGGATTCACCAAAACTCAGATTTCTAATATTGTTAAGCAATACCCGAAATTGCTGTTTAGAAAATCTGATCAAACACTTCTGGCCAAATTTGAATATCTGCATTCCCTTGGGCTCTCCAAGTCTGAGTGTGTTCAGATTATACATTCATGTCCGTTTCTTTTGGGGAGAAGCTTGAAAAAGCATATAGTTCCCTGTTGCAAATACCTTAAATCTGTGCTTGTTGAAGATTTAAAGGTCATTAAATGTTTGAAGCGCTCTCCCCGGGCATTTCTTCATAATCTGCAAGATAATATTGTACCCAACATTGCACTGTTACAAACATCTGGAGTTCCTGAAGCTTGGATTTCGCATTTAGTTATTAATTATCCCAATTCAGCATTCCTTAAGCATTCCAAATTCTGCAGCATGGTTAACCAAGTTAGAGATATGGGATTTGACCCTTCGAAACGTGTGTTTGTTGAGGTCATTAGTGTGCTCACTAGGATGACTCATGTTACCTTGGAAAGGAAATTTGAAGCTTACCGTAAGTATGGTTGGTCAAAGGATCAGACCGTTTTAGCTTTTAAAAAGTTTCCACTATGTTTGATGCTATCTGAGGAGAATATCTTCAAGACTTTGAACTTTTTTGTACACAAAATGGGGTTGAAGCCTGAGGATATTGCTGCAGCCCCCACTATGATGGGCTTTAGTTTGGAGAAGAGGATAATTCCTAGGTGGTCTGTTGTTCAAAGTCTTTATGAAAAAGGTCTATTAAAGAAAGATTTGAGCATTATTAGTTTCTTACAACCTACAGAAAGTATTTTCTTGAAGAGGTACGTGACCAAGTTTCCGAATGATGTTACTCGGCTGTTACATTTGTATGCTGGAGATGTCAAAGTCTATGATGTTCAACCTTGAACTCTTTTTTTGGTTCTTGATTCTTGCTTTGTTATAGTCAATTTACCAGGCTGAATTCTAAATTGGCTGAATATTGGCCTTTTGGTGTCTGTTTAAATGAAGCCTTTTGTTTCTTATTGACTTGTTTATGGTACAATTCCTGTAAAATTATGTTCTTTGTTTGCTATTCTGTGTCGACTATTCCCTGCCTTTTTACTCCATTACTTCAGCCTAGGATTTTTTTATAGTTTTTTTTATAAATTTTAGGTAGTTCTTAACCCAAATGTCATTTTAACATACATTTTTTTATAGGATGAACACAAACATAGTAACTCTTACATTTTAGAGATTCAAATCCTCACCCAACAGTTTTTAATACCAGATATTTGGTTCACTTTATTTGATGAGGGAGGCAGCAAGGTTGATGAGTAGGGGAGTTCTGTGGTGTAGAATTTCCAGTAGTTTCTTGAAACTTGATGACAGTGAATGCTGAAGCTTCCTTCCTTTAAGATCTCAGCCTTCATTTCTGAAGGAGATGGCACGTAGAGTTTGAAATATTGAATGACTCCACCTTCTTATAACTTTGAAATTTTGATGAACTAAATTTTAACTTAGAAACTGGACATTTTATAAGTTAACCCTTTTGTTTTTTGTTACCTCAACAATTTATATATATATATATATATATATATATATATATATATATTATAAAAACTATTTAAAATATTTTTGGAGAACAAAAAATTAAAAAATAATAATTAAATAAAATAAATATATGCATATATAATTATGTTATAGGTAAAAAATATTTTTTTTAAAATTATCAACAAATTCTGGTTAGCTCAGGTCAATACAAATTAATTTTAGGCCAACTCAAAAACTAATTTAATCCATAAAATTTTTATTTATTTAAACCAAATTCAACCCAAATAAGTTGATGATCCAACTCAAATTTTGAACAAAGATACTAGGTAGCCTCATATTTCAATGTGAGAATGCTTTGTAACTTTTTTGTGTTATATGCTTCATTATTAATCCTTATCGTTGAATGAGTTTAAGATGAAACTTCATGTTATTTAACTATTTAATATGATGTAAGAGTACATATTAATTTATGTTGAAAATTTAAAAACTAAAATTATACTTTTAAATATCTAGGGACTGCTATAAAACAAAACTCAAAGTTTATGAACCAAAATGATATTTTATTATAATTTATTCATTTTCTTTTATGGATGGATCTTCCATAATGCATAATATTAAACTTATACTCAATCATTATTAACATAAATATTCAAACAAGTAATTAATTATTCAAGCGTACTAATATCAACTTCAAACACGTAATTAATTACCTCAAACACTCTTTTCCAACTGCTATTTAGTCTTCCCAAATAAAATAAACTTGAAAATTTATAAGATTAAAATTAAATTTTTATAATATAAATGCTGTTAAAAGTTTATAAATCAAAATGATTTTTTCACTTTGACCTATTTTATTTTCAAAAAAAAAAAAACTTTTTTTTTTCATACTTTTTTTTTTTTTTTCTTTAGGGTTCTGTTTTGTCCCAGCAGTTCATATCCTTGTTCGGGTAGAGAACCACGGCCGCCATTTTTGTGCAACAATCCATGCCAAAATGTTCCGAGTTTTAGGAATCAAAATCTTAAGTTCTAGTAGAAGAGTTGCAGTCGAAAATCGAGGGTTTGATTTACGTAGCTTCAAATTCTTCTCAGTGATTCCCAGTAAATCACCGTTTCGATCTTTGGAAGATGAGCGTATAAATTCTTTCATAGTTTCATACCTCGTCAATTCATGCGGAATTCCATCACAGACTGCTCTGAATGTGGCTTCCAAGGTAAACTTCACTACCCCCAAAAATCCTAATTCAGTTCTTTCCCTCCTCCAATCCCAAGGATTCACCAAAACTCAGATTTCTCACACTGTTAAGCTATTTCCCAATTTGTTATTTTGTAAACCTGATAAGGTACTTCTGCCCAAATTTGAATATCTGCATTCCCTTGGGATTTCCAAGTCTGAGTGTGTTCAGATTATACATTCATGTCCATTTCTTTTGGGGAGAAGCTTGAAAATGCATATAATTCCCATATACAATTACCTTAAATCTGTGCTTGTTGAAGATGTAAAGGTCATTAAATGTTTGAAGCGTTCTCCCAGGGCATTTCTTCAAAATCTGCAAGATAATATTGTACCCAACATTACACTGTTACGAACATCTGGAGTTCCTGATGCTTGGATTTCGTATATAGTTATGAATTATCCCAATTCAGCATTTCTTAAGCATTCCAAATTCTGCACCATGATTAACCAAGTTAGAGATATGGGATTTGACCCTTCAAAACGTGTGTTTGTTGAGGTCATTTGTGTTCTCTCTAAGATGACTCCTTCAACATTGGAAAGAAAATTTGAAGCTTACAGTAAGTATGGTTGGTCAAAGGATCAGACTCTTTTAGCTTTTAAAAGGTTTCCACTGTGTTTGATGCTATCTGAGGAGAATATCTTGAAGACTATGGATTTTTTTGTACACAAAATGGGGTTGAAGCCTGAGGATATTGCTTCAACCCCTACTGTGATGGGCTTTAGTTTGGAGAAGAGGATAATGCCAAGATGGTCTGTTGTTCAAAATCTTTATGCCAAAGGTCTATTAAAGAAAGAATTGAGAATGGTTAGTTTCTTACATCCTACAGAAAGTATGTTCTTGAAAAGGTATGTGACCAAGTTTCCTAACGATTCTACTTGGTTGTTACATGTATATACTGGAGATGTCAAAGCTTATGATGTTTAACCTTGAACTCTTTTTTTGGTTCTTGATTCATGCATTATTATAGTCAAATTTTCAGGCTGAATTCTAAGTTATTGGCTGAATATTATCTTTTTCGTGTCTATTTTACTGAAGCCTCTTTTGATTTCAATAATGGGTTAGGGGATTGAACCCATCACCTTTTCGGTTTATTGGCACACATTAATACCACTAACTATTGCTCAGGTTCGCATTTGCTCTTGTGCGCATTTAAATGAATCCTTTTGTTTTTTTATTGACCAGTGTATTTTTTGTTTCTCAATGGCACTTCACTTTTCTGATCCTATCTGTTTTTTAAAAAGCCAAGGCGCAATGACCTTCTGAAGCGTGGGTGCAAGGCGCGGGCTTTTTTTTCTTAAGGCGTGCTTTATAGAAAAACATAAAAGATTTATGTATATGAATATTTGTGCAATCAAAACACTTTCATGGAAAGAAAAGAAATTTTAACCAAGAATGATATATAAAACACACATAAGATTCAACTATTAACCTTCATTTATTGAAAAAAATGAAGTTTAACTAAGAGTAATATATAAAAATACACAAAATTCAACTATTAACCTTCATTTCATAGAAAGAAATAAAGTTTTAATCAAGAATAATGTATAAAATATATTTAAGTGATTCAAGATACTTCAATACCTTAAAAAACCAAAGCTTATTAATTGACAAAACACAAAATTTGTAATAAAAAAGTTACAAAAAAAAAAAAAAACTCACAAGTAGCTCCTTAAGGCTTCAAGAAAGGCACCAAAAGGAACCTTATTAAGCATAGTGCATGAAGTGGGTCTTGAGCCTTTTGAAACACTGAGTCCAATTCCTGTAAATATGTCGTTTTGTTGGCTCTTATGAGTTAGATTATTCTCTGCTTCTTCAGACTATTACTTCAGTGTAATGCCTAGGATTTGATTGTGTTTAAACGTTATGTTTATTTGACATTTTCTGAAACAACTCTCAAATTTTGGTCTTATTGCAAGGAGTAACTTAAAAGTCTTGTTGAAATAAAAAGGCTAAAATTCGATATTTAAAAGTTCTACGATAGTAATTGAACAAACCCAAATAACATTTTAACATAATTATATATAAATATATAAATACATATATATATATATATATATATATATATCATAGGCTGAACACAACAGTAACTTTCTCTTGCATTTCAGAGATTCAAATCCTAACCCAACAGGTTTGAATATCATATTCTTGGATCAATTTATTTTGGTGAGGGAGACAGTAAGGTTGATGAACTCAATCTTCTGGGTTATCATGTGATCATGAACAATTTTTCTGTACCTGCAGAATAGATCTTCGATATCGAGTGTCTCTTTGAAGTGATGAACTAGAAAAGGTTCGATCACAGATCTAATGTTTTTAGCAATATAATAAGCACTGTCTTTTGATGATGAGTGGATGTGTTGTTCAGTGTTGTAAAAGTTCCAGTCAATTCTTGAAATTTCAAGACACTGAATGCTGAAGCTTCCTTCATTTAAGATTTCAGCTTTCACTTCTGAAGGAGATGGCATGTAGCTTGGAATGTTGAATGACTCCACTTTTTTTACTTCCACCATTCCCTGCAATGGTTCACATTTAATTGTGACTGAAAAAAAGTGTCTTACAACTTGGTTGCAATCTTAGACTGCACTGATCTCTTACAGCCCAACCACATGTCAAAGTTCTATTGGTTGGACTTCCTAAGAAGGCAAGTACTTTTTTTTCCATTATTAAAAGTATTATATATAACTATTCATAAAAATGATGTTCTTTATTTTTAAGTTAAATTATGATTTTGATGCTTGTGATCTAAAGGAAATTAATTTTTGAGATTACAACACTAGAGGGTGAGGATTTGAGTGAGTTTTAGGGATAAATATCTGGCTCTCTATCCTATAATATATTTCTTTGTTATTTTGGACACTTATAAGAATTCTTATGTAGATAATAATGATAAGGTTAAAATACTATTTTGATCTTGTTCTATTTTGGTACTTGAAATTTCAATTGTTCAAATTTTGATTTTTAGACTTTGCTATTTATCTAATTTTGATCTTTTACCTTTCAAATGTTCGCATTTGATTTCTAGATTATCAAGATTTATTTTATTTTTTTTTTGAGATTACAACACTAGGGGTTGAGGATTTGAACATGTGATCTCATGGTCTTTAGGTGTCCATTGATATCGTTGAGCTATTGCTCCTTTAGCAAATTGTCAAGAAAGTTTGTTCTTTTAAGTTAAACGATTTTCTCTCACCCTTCAATTATTCTCTCTCTTTCATTTTTGATCATTTTTCTCTTTCATTCTCTTTCTTTTTCTTATTGGTTCCATAGAAGACTATGAAATGTAAAGAAAAAAAATGGCAAATCAAAATAGAAAAATGATTATTTGAGAAAATTGTTATCCATACCATGATTTTTGACGTTAATTTTATGGACGTGGGAAGTTTGTCCATCAAAATGGCGAGGAAACATGCTCACAAAATTACAATAAAATAACAACATAAAAAAGTAAATCCTATAGTTTATAATAGAAAGAAGTATGGGGACAAGCATACAAAATCAGAACTCATATCATCAAAAAAAACTTTTTTTTTTAAATTTTTTTGTTACCTCAGCAGCCATGTTATTGAGAGCTAAAGTCAAAAACCCCCAAACGTAGCAGTAATTTTGAGTGCAGGGATCTTCAGTTGTTCTTCCTATCAATGTTAGGACCATCCGTCCTCCAGGTATTACTTCTTCTGCACGGCACTTGAAGAACATTGAAAAATCCTCCTTGAATTGCTTGTAATAAGCTTCACACACACTCTTTGGACTTCTCCTCCCTATGAAAACATTCCCTTTGTTGCTCTCTTCTATCCCTTTAGGAACCTGCTTTTATCATAATATTTCACACATTTAAACATATTATGTATAATCTTTTAGATCATGAACACATGAGAATATGTTGTATTAGATCAATATGAAATGCGAGGAAGATTAGTTACATTTATAAGATAGGTGAGCTGTTTATCTTATTACTAGTTACGCACTTTTGAGATAAAGTTTTATGTTATTTCTTTATTTAATTTAATGTGAGAGCTCATAAAGCTCAAACGGATATTTGATCAAATACAAAAATGAAACTAGGTTCTAATCCAAAAATGATGAACTCAAAATAGGTATTATCTTAAAAATGAAGGAGAGTTCGCAAATCTCTATAAAATAGTTGATATAATTATCTAATATTGCCAATTATTTTTTTAGATCGAGTTCCATTTAGAGATGTTCATATTGCAAAGTAGCCATTGGCAAGAGTAAGAATTCCCGACGGCAAAATAACTGTCGGGAAAATTAAGAATTAGCGACGGCGACTTCCTGGCCGTCGGGAATTCCTTTCCCATCGTCGGGGTTTTCGCAACTATTTTTCCGACGTCCTTTTTGCCGTCGGCAAACTTTTTCCGACGGTTTTTTGACTTTTTCCGACGTTTTTTACCGTCGGAAAAAATGGACATTCTTGTAGTGCGCCCCTTAACAGAGAAGAAAGTCCTCGTTTTAGAGGAGAACACGCTAGAGACTTGGAATGTATTCGCCATTTACCCTCGTCTAGCCTTGTTATATATTTTATTATTTTTATTATTTTCCCTCTTTTTTACACCTATAATTTTTAGATAAAAGATATTTTTTGGTAAAATTATATTTTTAAATAAGTATTTTTATTTAATAATTAAACAATATAATATAGTTGAATAATGATAAGTATGTTTTAAGAAAATTTACTTATTTGAATTTTTTTAATCCAAAAATATATAAAATTTGAAAAAATAAAGGAAAAAATTGAATGAAAAAAATGTCATATGGCAGGTAGAATTAATTTTGGTGACAAGGATGGGACAAACAAGCCATTCTCCGATCTCATCCCGTGGACACCTATTGTTCAGCCTTTGCCCTCGTCGCTGTTAAGCAAGTTTCTTGTAGTGGAATATAAGGTATCTTCATCTTTTTAACGTGTGGTAGTTAACAATCAAACGTGCGAAAATCACCTGAGAAAGCCAATGAAGACAATAAGAAGAATAAACAAAATGCAAACTTTGAGTGGGGAAGAGCCTCCCATAGAAAGACCCCGGCACACCATTAAACAAACACGGACCAACACAACCTCCAACAACTTCCGACTTCAAACTTTCCAAGAAACTTCCCAAACATGTAAAAATTGCATTGAAGTCATTCCCATGAAGATCGTTCAACAAAATGTTATACTCCAAAGGTTTTCTTCCGTCAACAAACCGATCATGGCGAATGTCTTCCACTTGTTTAATCAGGTTGGAGACAAACACGAGAGTATTTGGTCCCGAAGAACAGCCCAAGTCCGCGATCGTTAAAGTTTTCGATGGAAAGCTGCTGCTACCAACCAAATCGACAATCGCTTCCTTCACAATTGGCCATGTCATCGATATTACCTTTCGCTGTTTCAACTCATTAAGTTAAGGACAAAGTCAACATAATTAAACTTCCAAGTTAATTAGTAATTAAACTCGAAAACATTACCGATAGCAACGAGTTGGAAGCATAGCTGGTGTCTCCCTTTCCTCCATTGACATGCAGCATTGTTTCTTTGGTTTGTGATTGTTTGGTTTTTAATGCATTGGTATTTATAGAAGAAAAATGAGTATGTGCATGGAGTTCTTTTGGAACTCAGCTAGAAGAGTTGTGAGTAAATAGACAAAGGAGGTAAGTGTAGAGCATGTAAATCATTTCCATCCTTTCATTTTCCATTCATTAGCTGTAAGGCTAGCTATAATGCATCCAAAAAATAGAATAATTTTGAAATCCAGGGGAAAATATGAATTATGAATTTTTGTTTAATAAAAAAAAAATATATATATATATATATATATTTGTGTGCAGTGCCTCCTTATTCATAAGAAAGGTAAGTATTTCTCGAAATTAAATACTGTCTGTTATCATAACCACAAAGTTACACATATTTATAGTTTTTAATCTCAATTGATCGATTATTGATGGTTGAAGATTTCATGCTTAGAGACGATTTTGAACTATATTCTTTACTAATTGGTTTGGTGGTGAAATCTCATTTTATTAAATACGGTTAATTAGTTTATAACTAGTATTCAACTTCAATAAAAACGAATTAATTGGAATTTTATCGTTTTGCTTCTCTCTATCTGTGGAATTAACCAAAGTACATCTTTCAACTTAGCTACTTTCGCTCCTTCAAGTCTTTCGAGAAATGTGCTTATATTCTTTCGAAACCTTTTGATTTACCTTAATCTCCTCTCCCTACAATCTAGTTTGTTCTAATTTTTATAACTCTTTCACTTGATCAGCCGGCAAAAAAGAAAAAAAAAACTCAAAGGTTTATTAATTAATTAGTTCAAATTTTTGTCTATGTTTTTCGATATTCTTATTTCCTTTGTCTTTATAAGTGTGGGTGAAGAGTGAAAATACTTTTACGAGTTCGGAATGTTGTATATTCTATTACGAGTTGTGAAATATAATACAAATCGATAAGGCCGAAGGGTTCTATATGTATTTCTAATTGACCATTGGTCACTTCTACTTGACTTTGATGTTGAACTGATGAAGGCCAGAGACTGTGGCTGTTTGTTTATTATTATTATTTTTTTAATTATTATTATTTTTTTATGAGCTAAAGTTTAAGTTTATTTTATTTTGCTCTTTGCATTTTTAAAATTAAATAACATTTGTTTTATTAGGCTAAGGAGATAGGGTTGGAGAGGTTGACATTTTCCCTACTTGCCTATTCCCTTTTTCATTATTGATTATTAATTTTTATTTTTATTTTTATTTTTTAGTCATGTTTGTTTGTTTCTAGTACATCACATCGTCTTTTCAATCTCGTCTCAACTTATCTAAAAGATTACATCATACCTCAAATCAAACTTTCTATCAAATTTCATTTAAAATAAATATATTCTCTTATAAACACAAGTTTCAAAAAAAAGTTTTATAATGTCTCTTCTCTAAAATATCAATTCTCAAACAAATACTTTATAGCTTTGAATCACTTAATTTCTTCTTCCTCTCCTCACATCAACCAAAAATCCAAACACCCTTGATATGTAGTATAAGAGCCAGACTCTTAATTAACTTAACAAATGCACATATGTAGAGAAGACTTTCAGCTTAGACAAAATCCTTGTATGGTTGTCGTACACTTTGTTAGAGAGAAAGTATTTCTGTGTAGACGAAAGAAGCAAGCTTCGAATGATTCGAAGTATTATTTGTCCGAGGGAATGATTGTTGTTGATGCTGAAAAATGGTCAACGAATATCCACAGTACAATTTGTATTACCGAGGACGAGAAGCCTGCAAAAAAAGAACAATTTTAGGACACACCGGTGTGGTGTAAGCCACAAGGTCTCTGATACCTAAGTTAGTAAGAGTTTAGAAGAGTAATTTAGAGGACTTTTAGAACTTAAAACGACTTAAGAATACTTAGTGTAGTTTTGCTTAGGATTTGCTTCCCTTGAAATGGAGAATTATGATCTAACTTCTTATAGCAGTCGGTTTCGTAACCGTTGCAGCTCACTTATGGGCAGCTTAATGACCGATCGTTAGAAACTTCCGTCAATAAGCCGGGAATGAATACCGACGTAACTCCTGACTGTTACCTTTTGGAGGTGTAACGACTTTGTCGTAGGAGTTACTTGAGCTCGGTCAACCTTTGTAGGTCTTCACCTCCGCGACCGACACCTTAGGGGTGCAGCCCTCTTATAGGTAATTAGAAAGAAGATCTCAACTGTATAGGAAGATGACAACACTTCAATATTAATAACGAGATCTTATAGATAATGATAAAAAATAAAGTTAGAAGACTTATATATATAAGAGGATATAATTCATTGCCTCTAATAAATGGAGGCCGGGTTATTACTTTTTATTTATTTTCAGTACGTTATTAGTTTTTATTTAAAATTAACTCAATTTGAAGTTTTTTTTTTACTTTTTTTTTTTTTTTTTTTTTTTTTTACCCTTTAAAATTAAGTCTAAATTTACATGATATTTGAAAAACAAAATAGGAAAATGGGTTGGATAGATGATGACACATCCCTAACTTTTTTTTAATTTGAATAAAGAAAAAGGTAAATTAAGTCTTGTTTTATCGAGATTAATTTGAATTCTTCCCTCAAAATTATCAAATTAGAGTTTTTATAAAACTTTTTATTACATTAAATTCATCGAATATTAATTGTCATGTTTCTTTTTCTTTTTTTTTTCTTTTCTTGTAATAAGACATTGATGAACATTTCTCTAAAGAACAGTTTGATGATATTCGAACACGATTGACACACCAAATTGATAGTTGCATTAAAGACTAAGCGTAAGGTTTATATAATTATGTAGCTTTGTATACTTGTTGTATAAGTCTCATTTATGTTTGTATATACGAGTTCATATGTAGTTGTTTGAGTTTTGATAGTTGATATTGAAAGTTGAGTTCCACTTATACATTAATATATGATATTATATAGTTTTGTTGTTATGTTATATGGTGTGATTGAATAATTTTGGGTATGTACATTTATATGATATCAGTTTGAGATTATATTATATTTTTGTATAGTGTATAACTAATTTGATGGATAGTATTTATATTTGCAATACAATGATGAACTTAATGACAAAACTCAACCAAAAAATATAAGAATTTAGTTAAATTGTCTTTCTAACTGGGTTGGATAGAGGTTGGTCTAAGAATTTGCCGACTCAATCCAACCCAACACACAACTCGTGTTTTTTTTTTTTAATTTATTTTGTCCATCAAAATTTTAATAGTTTGTTCATTGGTGTCTTTCTATTTTTATTATTTCATTTATCGGATAAATATTAAAGGAAGTCCGATATAAGATGTCGGGTTTTTTCAATTAAAAATGAAGATTCAAACTCATGACCTAGCGATCTTTAGACTATATTAATATTGCTCAAACTCTTTAACCACTTTTCACCATTCATTTAACATTCATTAGTTGTAGCTATCCAAAAAAAACATGATCTTTTGGAATGTAGTGAAAAAATATGCATATCATCACACCATCGTACATAGATGATAAACTTTAGTTCAATCTATAGAAAAAAAAAAAAATTTAGTTCAACCCATCAATTATTTATGAATACGAAAGATTCACATTTTTATTTTAATGAATTATGTTCATGTTATCGTTTTATAAATGATTTTTTTTTTATTAGTCAGTTAAAATTTAAATTTATTTTATTTTTCTCCTTATAATTGTACAAACCTTTTTTTTTTTCTTAATTAAGCACACATAAATGACTTGAGTTTCAATCTCTTTTTCAAAATAAAAAAGAATTAAAAGAAAATGAATCTATAAATCACAATATGAAGGTGAGACATTCAGATCTCTATGTTATCTTTAAGAATTGTTAGTTATTTTCCTATTGGCTTAAAAAAAAAACTTTAGTTTTGTTTTGTTAAAAAAAAGTAATAGAGAGAAAGCAATATTACATGGCAATAAACTAGTGGTTCTCTAGGATAAGAAAATCTACTTAGGGGAGTTTGATGGATATTAATTTAACTTATTTGAATGTATCTAGTGAAAGAATCTAATTAACATTAAGTTAATTAAAACTCGATTTGGAGTAGGATTAGGAATGGTTTTCTCGTACTCATTTTTACTATCAAAATTAATCCCCGTTTATACAAAAATTACTGTTTCGTAATCGAGGCTGGATAGGTCTTGTAGAGAGCCCGTAAGATCGAGTTCACATGAGGAATTTTTTATTTATATTTTTTTGGATAATAATTTCAAATAATTGTATTTTTTTTTTCTTATAAAGTATCTAGCAAATTTCATCTATACAATTGAATATCAATAAAAATATAATTTAAGTGATAACCTTAAGGAAGAGCTTTCGTGTGCTTTGTGACGTGTTAATGGTGGTCAAGAGGTGACTCGTTTATTACCGAGTCTTCTAGTATATTTGTTATCCAATGATTGTGAGCCAATCTCTCTATCAAACTTATAAGGACATTTTGAAGCTATTTAAGTTGCTACCCTCTTAATAAAATAAATGAGAAATTGAAAGGATCAGTAACGCAATAATTTTATTATTTGGTGTTAATTGAGTTTAATATCAATATCACGAGTACGGAATATCTCTATTATTTTGAAAAAGGTAAGATATGAATACACTATACAAAAATGTGTTAAAAGAACAAAAACAAAAAATCATTTGGCAGAGATTCTTTCACAAACAAGTCTATTGACAAAATCTTGTGGGCCCATTTTTCCTTGGTCACCAAACACTATTCACATTCACGCGTTATTCTTGAGATGTATAATTGAATTTTCAAATTTGATAATTGTAAAGTTGTTTTTGGAATATTATATATATATGGTCAAATAAAATTAATAAAATTATATTTTTTTTAGTACAAAATTAATGGAAAATATTTTTTTAATCTTTTGAGTTTGAGGTCTAATTTCTATTTGATCTATATGTTTCAAAATTGAAAAATTTATCATGCTCAACTTAATCTTAATTACATAATGTAATGTTGACTAAAATGATGCGTAGACTGATTTTAAATACTAATATATTGATGAAATTATTATTTTAATTTCAAAGTGAATTCAATGTTTAAAAGAAAATTGGTATCAAAGTAAATTAATAAATATACAAAGACTAAATGTGAGTATTATCGAAATGTCAACATAAAAGTTTTGAATTTTGAAATATAAGGACGAAATTGAAACTAAAATAAAAATCTATGAGCACAAAATAAGCATTATTAAAATGTCATAAGTAAAAATGTTCAATTTTAAAACGAGGAGACTAAAAGTGAGCAATATTAACGTTAGGGGTAAAATGTTCGTTTTCGAAGGACACGGACTAAATTAAAACTAGACTAGTGTTCAAAAAAAGTAATTTTCTCTTTTTTTTTTATATTAAAAATACACGAATTTAATTCATGTAAAAAAAAAAAAAAAAAAATCTCTCTTCAAATTTACGCGCTTTGATTTAGTCATTATCACTAAATAATAAAACTAACTCATCAACCATCTTTTTGGTTTTGTATTATTTTGTTAAGTTATATATATACAAACATATACATATACAAAAAAAAAAAATAATAAAAAAAAAAATATATATATATATATATATAAAATCTAATTGTTACCATTTAAGTATTTGAAAATAATATAACATAAAATCAAACTCATATTCACACAGTAATTTCATAAATTTAATTCGCAAACATATAGTTATATAAGTTTGTATAAATTAAAATAACATCACAAAATAAAACTCACATTGACCATAAACCATTTGTATATAATATTTCATTTTATACTTTGCTATGAACCACTTCTATTAGATGAAATCAAAACAATAATTTCCGCTTAAAAACTCTTGTAATTTGATTTCCATTTATTTTTTTATAGTCATGAGATTTCATATTTTATGATAAGTGAAACATCCCTATGATATTATGAATTAAAATTAATAACGATTAATTCATTTTTGTTGGGTTGTACCCTAAAGGTCTGGTAGTTTGTATATTAAAGAACGAGCATCTAATGTTAAATATTTAATGTCATTTTAAGTAATTAATAAAAGTTATTATTTTTCATAAATTTGCGTATTTAATATCCAAACGTCATTCAACTATATCACATTAATTGGATTAAAGTCGATAAACTCTTGGTTATTAATATGAACACTTGGACAAGGATGTAAGACATACAAATGGATCTAGTTACAAGTTTATTACCTAAATTGTCTACACTATATGGACTAAGGCTAGAATGTCTAAGTCCTGGTAACACTGTGGGTGCGACCCGTTTTGCAATAGTTGCAAACAACCTCATCCTGTGGAGACATGTGAATGGGGGCGCCTATGCAAAAAGAAGTTTTTGCATATGACTGGTCTAGAAGTTTTATGATCGAGCTAGTAATACCGTTATTGACTCATATCAACTACTTCGCTAAGGATGATCATATGTCGATATGATCTTAATTCTGGGTGGGTTGCGAACTCCTGCTTTATGAAAGAGTCATTTAATGTGCATGGGTAGCTGGAAACGCAACGTCACAAGAAGGAATTCACGCCTTCCCTAAAATTGTGGAAGATGTAAAGTTATTCCCTTAAGAACTAATTCTAGACTTAAACAAATGGGTATATGCCTCTAATTGGCCCGAGAGGACACTGGTTTATAGTGTGACTATGAACAGCTTGTTCATTGGAGGAATCAGTGGCGCTTAAGGAGAAAGATGTAATCACATGGGTAGAACATATTTCTTGTCCCAGCTGTGAATTACGAACAAGCTCGTGAAGGATCATATGACAAATGACCGATTATATCCATGGACGTTAACTTCCTGGTTCTCTTAAACTGTCGGAAAGGATCGTAGCCAACCCTTGTGACCGGTTTCACGACACCATTTCCTACCCTATAGTGCGAGAGAGTTTAACACATGCCTTTAGTGGAATAAGCCTAATGTTAACGAGTAGAGATTGGATCCCGAGTCGTTGTAGCTTTCAATATATAGGTCCATCGGTCCCCTAGCTAGCTCAATTGCTGGTACACTAGAGAATGAATTTGAAGAGTTCAAATTCACAAATTAATTAGGTTAGATATAATTAATAGGAGTATTAAGTTTAATGGATTATTAGATATATTAATTCAATTTATTGAATAAATTAATTATAAATAATTATTTGATAACTATTTAGAGAATTCAACTAATAATATGTTAGACATATTAAATTTAAATAATTATTGGATAATTATTTGAAGTAGAATTATGATTAATAAATATGTTAGACATATTTGTTTAATAATGATTAAATAATGATTAAATGGAGAATATTAATTAAATATGTTGGACATATTAACTGAATTAATAATTATTAAATTATTATTATTTCTAGAAAATATAATATATTGGATATATTAATTATAAAGATTTATTAATTATAATATATTGAATATATTATAGAGTTGAGATTTATTGGATAAATATTCATTAAAAATAAATAAAATTAATTTTAAATTGGGATGAGAAGATTTTGATTTTTTTCTGATATCTTTTATTATTGAATATTAAAAATATTATATTTTAATAATGTAAAGATTCACCATTTAAATAAAAAGCTTGGGAGGCAACCAATTCTGAAATAGAAGCCCAATTAAAAGTAACCTAATTCTGAAATAGAGAATTTTTATTTTTTTTTACTCAAGCCCAATTGAAAGTTACATTATTTGCATGCTCACACCCCACAATTCCCAACAATTTCATACCATTATTTGAAAAAAAAAAAAACATTTTAAAAAATACATGTAAAATGATAAATTGGAAAATCACCTTTAACTTAATTTTTACACTTAACACTTAGTTTAATTTAATTTTTGCAACAAATAGTAATTAACTTAACTTAAACTTAATCTCTATACCAAACACATGTTAATGTAATTCATAAGATTAACTTAACCCTCAATTTAACTTAAGAACTAATTTAACTTTAATCTCTCTATCGAACACAAAGAGAATATGGAGCAAGCATAACCATATCAATAACTCTGTGAAACGAACCCGATAACTCACATTGTTAAAAAAATAAAAAATAAATAAAATAAAAAGAAGAAAGAAGTGAACATTTCATAAAAATTGATAGTTTGCTAACAATTTTATTGTTTTGGTATATTTATAATTGAAAATTAATTTATTTTGAAATATAGAAATCAAACCATAGCTTTATCGACTTAGAAAAAAAAAAAAAATTGAAAATATTTTTATATATTCAAATAGTTTACATGGTTATAAAAGGTTTAAAAAAAAAAAAAAAAAACAAAACAAAACAATCCATAATAGTTTTGCTGATGCTCGGCCCACTTCTCTTTTTCCATAATCCAGTCCTAACGAAGCCCTAGAGCGAGCCTCAACCCCACCGCCGCCACCATAACCTAATCGCCAAGCTCCCCACCGCCACCGCCACCGCTGATGTGATTTCGATTGCGCCACTGGATGACTCCGATGACGAACTTAATGAGGCTGTTCTTTTAGGAGTGAATGTCAGATTAGCTGCGACTCACCTAAAATGATCCCAATTTTAGGGCTAAAAATCTTATGTTCTACTGGGAGGGTTGCAGTCGCCACCACTTTATTCGAAAATCTAGGGTTTCAACCTGGCGTCAAATTCTTTTCAGTGCTTTCCGGCAAAGCATCTTTTGGAACTTGGGAAGATGGCCGTAAAAATTCTCCCATAGTTTCATACCTCGTCAATTCATGCGGAATTCCACTTGAGACTGCTCTGGATGTTGCTTACAAGGTAAAATTCAAAACCCCGAAAAACCCTGATTTAGTTCTTTCCCTTTTCCGAGCCCAAGAATTTACCAACGCTCAGATTTCTAAAATGGTTAAGGAATACCCGTTGTTGCTGTTTTATAACGATAGAACACTTTTGCCCAAGTTTGAATTTATGCAATCCATTGGGCTTTCCAAGTCGGAATGTGTTCAAATTATTTATTCAAGTCCGGTTCTTTTGCAGTCTAGCTTAAAAAATCATCTAGTTCCATGTTACAAATTCCTCAAATCTGTGCTTGTTGAAGATGAAAATGTCATTAAATGTTTGAAGCGTTCGCCCAGGTCATTTCTTCAAAATCTGCAAGACCACATTATACCCAACATTGCACTTTTACGAACATCTGAAGTTCCTGAAGTTTGGATCTCGTTTATGGCTACGAATTATCCCGAAGCAGCATTCTGTAAACATTCTAAATTCTGCAGCATTGTTAATCAAGTTAGAGATATGGGATTTGACCCTTTAAAGCGTGCGTTTGTTGAGGTCATTAGTGTGTTCTCTAAGATGACTCCTTCCACATTGGAAAGAAAATTTGAAGCGTACATTAAGTACGGTTGGTCAAAGGATCAGATCCTTTTAGCTTTTAAAAGGTTTCCACCATGTTTGATGCTATCTGAGGAGAATATCTTGAAGACGATGGACTTTTTTGTACACAAAATGGGGTTGAAGCCAGAGAATATTGTTAGAAACCCCAGTATGATGGGCTTTAGTTTGGAGAAAAGGATAATTCCAAGGTGGTCTGTTGTTCAAGGTCTTCATGAAAAAGGTTTATTAAAGAAAGAATTGAGCATTTTTAGTATCTATTATCCCGCAGAAAAGATTTTCCTGGAGAGATATGTGACCATGTTTCCCCAGGATGTTACTTGGTTGTTACCCTTATATACCAGAGAGGTCAAAGCCTTTGATGTTTAACCTTAACCTTTTTTTTTTTGGTCATTCGTTCATGCATGGTTGTAGCCAATTTACCAACCTGAATTCATTCTAAGTTATTGACTTAATATTAGCTTTTTGGTGTCTGTTTCAATGGAGCCTTTTGACTTGTGTATTTTTGTTTCAATGTTACTTTATTCCAATTCTTGTAATTATATTGTTTTATTATCTTGTTTTATTTGGATTACTCCCTACTTCTTTACACTATTTGATCAGTTCATTGGAGTTGGTTATGTGCTCAAAGTTTATGCTTATATTTCATTTTTTTTGGAACAACTTTCTCTTTACATTCCAGACATTCAAATCATCTTCCAACTAGTTTTAACACCATATATTTGGATAAATTTATTTTGGCGAGGGAGACAATAAGGTTGATGACCTCAATCTTTATCATGAACCATTTTTCTATACCTGCAGAATAAATCTTTGATATCCAGGACCTATTGGAAGTGATGAACTAGAAATGGTTGGATCACGTGAGTTTAGAAGAGTCCCTAATTTCTGGGGTCATCCAAAAAAAAAGTTTGTGTCCGGA
The DNA here is from genome assembly GCA_037832605.1 of Cyclanthera cordifolia. Taxonomy (NCBI): domain Eukaryota; kingdom Viridiplantae; phylum Streptophyta; class Magnoliopsida; order Cucurbitales; family Cucurbitaceae; genus Cyclanthera; species Cyclanthera cordifolia. Next base: position 20,287 of record JBBMEG010025479.1, read on the forward strand.
GGTGCGCGCCTCGGCTCAAGGTGCATTCACAAGGCGAGATGTGCTGAATAAGGCAGTGAGATCCTCGTACTAGGTTATTCGAAGCGTGAGATAAGTTTTGTAAGGAATCAAAATGTCTTGAATCAATTATGTGTGTTCATATATTATTCTTGATTAAAACTCCATTTATTTCTATGAAATGAAGGTTTATAGTTGAATTTATGTATGTTTATGTATTTTCCTTAGTTAAACTTCATTTCTTTTCAATGGAATGAAGGTTAATATGATAGGTTTGGGCCTTATATGAATTAGGAATAATATAGGGGTATAAGAGAAATTAGTTAGAAAGTTTGTTAGGGTTTTCTATTAAATAGAAGGTGAGGTGAGTGGGAAAGGAATCCAAATTTGAGTGAAAACTTGTGGGCTCTTAAAGAATTGTTCTATAGATATGGGAGGTTCTAAGACCTATTAAAACTTGGATTATCTTGTAGTTCTTGGTTATTTCATTATCAATATAGTTGGTTCTTATCATAATATTTGAATCTAATGTTGTTTTATATTTTATTCTTGGTTAAAACTTCATTTTTTTTCATTAAAAGTATTTTGATTGGGTGCGCGCGCGCGGACACACACACACACACACACATATATATATATATAGTGCGCGTTAAGTAAAAAAGTTCGTGACTTTTGGTGCACCTTGCGTCTCACGCTCCAGAAGGTTATACTGCATCTTTGTTTTTTTTAAATAATGGTTGTATTGCAAATTCATGACATGTTTGGCTACGACCGAATGAATAAATGAAAGAATGGAATTGAATGGAAGAGATAAAAGGAAAGGAATTGAGAATAAATTTGATATTGATTGGATGGAACCCCAGAGTGAGAATAAATTTGTTATTGATTCGATGGAAATCTTCGTGTCAAATAATAGGGGGGATCACTTTTCTTCCCTTCTGGTCTCGACCCTTCCCCCTTTGTGGAACAAGGTGGGGACTGCTGTAGCATAGGTTAGGCGGGAGGCTAGAGCTACAGTGGACTATTCATCATATGTGTTAGACCACTGGGCGGTTTGGCCCGAAGCCCATGATCGAGATGAGGTTTCGTTGAACTAGCTAGTCTTTTCGGCCGCATTTAGATTGGATCTTTTTTGGTTCGGCCTTTTACTTTGGGATAAATACTTTCTTTTATTTTTAGTATCAGTTGGGGGATGATTATCATCAATCTTACATAAAGGCACCACTACTCTCAAATAAATAAGATCCAAATATCGATTTTCAAGATTAAACCCGGGACGTGGTGTTAAACTGGATTACCTCCAAACAATGAAACTAATGCTCCATCAACTCTTTCGGTAAGGTAAATACTTTTTTTAGTCTTTAGGTTGGAGTGTAGTTTCTAGTTCGGTCTATATTTCAAAATTAAACAAATTTTTTTCATGCATTTAAAAAATGTTTTATTTTAGCTCAAACATTTTAATAATGCTTAATTTTGTTTTTGGGATAAAAAAATTTATCAGCTTCATGCATAATGTTGACTATGATAAGTTTTTGCCATATAAAAAGATGGACTATCCGAGCAACTCGAACTATCCAACCTAAATCGTAGAGTTGATGTTCGGTTATAATTTCTTTTTAATTGGGTTGGGTTATAATTTTCATTTCATTCGGTCAATCTTGGTTCACCAAAATTTGGTTTGTTCAACTCACCTAATATATAGGTCGAGTTGGGTTGTTCCAATACATTGAGTTGAATGAGTTGGCGGATTGACCAATCCAAAAATTAAAAAATATTTTATGAACATAACTAGAGATTTATTTTTAAATGAATATACTCATTCATTGAAAATTAGAGAGCTAATCATTTGGGAGGCAAAAGAGGTAGTGTAAGGACTCGGGTTTTCAAAGAATCAAATCAAAGATCTTACTAAACTCCAATGCATGAAAATTAGTTATAAAACAGATTTAAAAAGATAAATCAATGCATTTATTGAAAACATTTAATAAACTCAGAAAGTCAAAATCATTAAATATGTGGAATTTAAAACATGCTAGGACTTTTCTTAGACTCCAATGCAACGTTTTTCATAGTCATCGCAGTAGTCTGGTCAGCAACACGGTCAAGTACTTGGGGGAAAATCTACCTATGATGAGTTGTGACATTCGGTAAGGGGCCTCAGCTCAGGGTTCAACAGGTAAACAGTCAAAAGAGCATCTCATATAATACATAATAAGCCATAAAACAGTAATCTAATATTCAACGACCATTTTTTCGTTACACAATGTCAAACAAAAATACTCCTCGTCGAGTCTCTAAACTCTGGGTTAATAATTGTGTAGAAAATACCCCTCGCCGAGTTTCTAACTCTGGGTAAGTAATTAAAAGGGACCAAACTTAGAAAAACATATTTTTGAGTCTCGAGACTCAGTCGACGTCAAAGCTGGTCAACTCAGCCAAAGGAGTCTCTTTCAATGACCCATGGTGATCTAAATGCAATTAAACAAGCATTTTAAGATTAAAATGATAATTTTGAAAGTCAACACTTTATTATGTTTGTTCAGAAGTTGTCATGGCATGGTCTACTAGACTATAAAAGTCTACACAAGCGTTCGGTCAAACTTTATCAAACATAGTCAAGACAGATTATTAACTATCAAAGAATAAACATCTTGACACAAGAATAGTGATTCACACTTTTGACCAACCAACACTACATGGATTCCCCACCAAAACAACCTTGATTTTATATCTTTACGTAACCCCAACAATCCCCATGAATTTTAAATTAATTACTTCAAATAAGGGGTCCCTCGCTTTAAAATGTAAACGTTCATTCTAATGCCTTATTTACTTTAATATTTATTACTAGAGTCAAAATAGTCATCACTTTCCAAATTGTCATTTATCTTTTCTCAAAAAGACTCACCAACAAGCCTCCATGACTTTTAATGGAAATTCAAAACCATCAAAGCCCACAATACTTCAAGGTTAAATATCAAATTCTAGCAATGGGGTTTCAATAAAGATTACACAAAGAACAAGATCTAACACATGAAATAAGACGGGAGTAAGAACCTCTTACCCTTGTCTTAAACAGTGGCAGACACCGAAGAATAAGCTAGGATGACTGAAGAACAAGTTAGGATGAGAGAGCAACAACAACAAATGATGTATAAAACACAAGCAATTCTTCAGTCCCAACTAGCTGACCTTTTGAAAATGTTCGACGGTGGTGGCCCGCCATCCAAGTGAAAAGGTAAATTTCTTGCTTAATGTGGTTAACGAAATTATTTAAACGTTGTTCTGGCTATCCTGCAGTAAAGATAGTCACTATTTTTGAATATATGTTCTTTCTTGCAGGTTTAAATTTTTTGGGTCAATTGAAAATATATCGTTATGCTGCCGAAATTTTTAGAAATAATATAATTTCGATTATATTCTCGATATTCAAGTTTTTCTAACATTCATATTATTCTCGCTTATTGTAGGTCAAGATCGTGTTATCTCTAGGGACTTTTTTTACCTTTCAAAAATGTCATCTCTTGGAGTAGTTTAAATTGTATTTACATTTCATTTCTAGGATGTTTGTTAAACATTACTTTGTGTACACTTTAATTGTATTGAATGCAAATGTTGAGTGTGAATTCTATTTGTCTTTCGATTTTGCAATTATATTTTATTTTAAAAAATGAAATCACAAACAAAATAATTGATTAAAAAAAAAAAAAAGAAATCTCTTAAGGCGACGGAACAGTTTTGTCGCCTAAGAAATCGAAGGCGACGGAACACGCCTCCGTTGCCGTAGACGAGTATCTAAGGCGACGGAACAGTTTTGTCGCCCTACGATTCAACTGCGACGGCTAATCTAAGGCGACGGAGAAACTCGGTCGCTGAAGGTTACTCGACGGAAAAACCTCCGTCGCCGTACAAGGTTTAGGCGACGAAGCAAACTTCCGTCGCCGATGGGGACAAAAAATAACGACGGAGCACTTTTGCGTCGTTATAGGTTAAGGCGACGAGGTTCTGGCTACGGAGCTGGCGACGGAGTTTTTGCGTCGCCATA
>JBBMEG010025500.1:0-24317 GCA_037832605.1 Cyclanthera cordifolia
TTTTGGGGGGTTTTTGTTGGGGGGGGGGGGGGGGGAAAAAAAACCCCCCCCCCCCCCCCCCCCCCCCGCCACTTGGTCTTGGGTCAAACACACAAAACACAGACTAATGGGCTTGTCTCCTAGCACCCCCTTAAGCCAATGGTTAGTGGATCACAAACATTAAGCTTGAACCTGTGATTGAGATCAAAATACAATGCAGACAAGGGTTTAGTGAAGATATCAACAACTTGATCACGAGCTAGTAAATGATGAACTTTCAGCTTCCTATTTAGAACAAGATCATGAAGAAAACATATGTTTAATTCAACATGCTTAGTCTTAGAATGCAGAACAAGATTAGCACTCAAATAAATGGCACCCAGATTGTCACATCACAAAATAAACGGTTTACTTATAAAAATTCTCAAATCAGCGAACAAATTTACCAACCATATAAGTTAAGTAGCAATAGTGGCAAGACATTTATATTCTGCTTTAGTACTAGATCGGCAATGGTTCTTTGAACGTCTTGAAATTAAATTTCCACCAAAATAAATACAGTAACCCAACGTAGATTTCCTATCATCAAGATCAGATGCACAATCAGAGTCGGTATAACCATGTAACGTAAGCATATTTTGTTTCCCTAAGAGGAATCCAAAATCCAATGTCCTCTACTAGTATCTAAGAATACGTTTCTCTAACTTCCAATGTGACACTTTTGGAGCATGCACACTAACAAGCTTTATTCACACTATATGACAATTCTGGTCTAGTCAACAAAATATATTGTAGAGCACCAACAATACTTCTATATAACCGAACATCATGAAATGACTCACCTCTAAATGCAGATGGTATAACACCACTTACCATTAGAGTGTTAATGGAATGACCTTTGTCCACCCTGCATAGAAGATCTCTCACATATTTAGATTGAGACAAGAGCATACCTCCATTTGACGGATAAGAAACTTCAATTCCAAGGAAATAATGAGGACCTAAATCCTTAAGAGCAAAAGTTGAATGAAACATTCCTATTAACTCTAATATAAATGAGTCAGAATTCCCCATAATGAAAATATCATCTACGTACACTAAAATATAGCAACAAGATGTAAGTAGAGAAGTATCAGTTGTAGAATGAATAGACGTCCCATGTGGTTTCAAAATAGTAGTTAATCTCTCAAACCAAGCACGTGGTGCCTGTTTCAACCCATATAGAGTTTTATGTAACTTACATAAAATAGGGTTTGTCTCTAGTCATAAATCCAGCAGGTTGTTCCATATAAACTATTTCAGACAACACTTCATGCAAAAAAAAGTATTATTAGTATCAATTTGACGAATAGGCCAATTATATTTGAGTGTCATAGTTAGTAAAACAAGTATAGTGACTGGTTTAACAACTGGACTAAAGGTCTCAAAATAATCAATATTTGGAGATTGATGAAACCCCTTAGCAACAAGTCTTGCTTTGTATCGAGATACTGATCCATCAGAATTTCTTTTTATTTTAAAATCTCATTTGCAACCAACAAATTTCTGAGAAGTAGATGGAAAGACTAACGACCATGTTTTGTTCTGAATAAGAGCATCATATTCCCCTTGCATTGCTTGGTTCCAATGTTCACATTTTAGTGCCTCTTTAACATCTGGTGGTTCAGTGTCAACATAACTATTAATATTTATAAATGCCTTCGGTTTAAATATCCCTTTTTTGCCCCTTGTAAACATTGGATGGTTATTGACAACAATATTTGATGGTGCACTAATAGACTTTTTTCGTGATAACGTTTCATTACCAGTGGAAGGCCGATTTCTAGAACCATTATGTAAAGTAGTGTCAATGGTTACACATCAATAGCGATATTCAAGGGAGGCTTAGTAGAAGACACAGTTACGAGTGGCTCAATATTCAAAGGAGGTACATTAGTGTTTATGGATGGAATTTCATATATAGGATTGGCTACAACTGGTATATGACCTAAGAAAAATCCAAACTTAGGATTTTGTGTTATGATTTGATTTTATGCAAAAGAAAACTATTTTTCATCAAATAGAACACTTGTAAACACATATAATTGGCCATCCTCAGCTAAACACTTATAGCCTTTATACATAGAGCTACATCAAAGAAAAATGCGGTTTAGACCGGAAATTAAATTTGGAAGAATTATAGGGACGTTAATGTAGATAGCACTTACAACCATATACACAAAGCATATAGTAATCTGGTTTGGACTCTTACCATGAAGAACTTGAGATAGCAACCTGTTAATGAGATAAACCATAGAAGAGAAAGCATCATCCTAGAATATAAGAGGTAAGAAAGCATGAGACAATAATGTAAAACAAGTATCAACAATGTCTATGGTTTCGCTCAACTATACCATTGTGTTTTGATGTATAAAGGCAAGTAAGACGATAGGTTATGCTAGAGAATGAAGGAATGTTATAAGAGGCTTAAATTCACTACCACCATCAGTTCGAACACGGAGAAAAAAAACCCCTAATAACTTTTCAGTTTGAGTTTTGAAAGAAACAAACACAGACATTGCTTCATATTTGGATCTAAAAAAATATATCCAAGTATAACGAGATATTCATCAACAAGACTCATATAGTACCGAAAACCATTATGAGACACGTAATGAGTTGGACCCCAAAGATCAATAAACACTAATTGAAGAGGACGAGTGTAAACAATCAGAGATGCATAATATAGTAAGAAATGATATTTTCTAGTTGCACAAGCGTTACAAAAACTCATTTTATTGCTTTTAACAAAATGCATAGGCAAATATTGTTTTAAAACAAAACAAACAACTAGTAAAGCTGGATGACTCAATCTTAGATGCCAGACATCCAAATCTAATGACCCAATAATAAAATGTAAACATGTAGAATTAGTAGTTATCAAAGAAATGCAGGTTTAGAATAACAAGAAGGAAATTGAAAGAGATATTATCCTTTATGGAGAGTCCCTCGAAGCAGCACCTGACCAAATGCTAGATCCTTCAGAAGACAAAATAGAGGGTGAAAGTAAAAAAAGACATTGTTATCAGTGGAAAACTAACGAACACTCAATAAGTTTTTAGTTACAATAGGGATAAGAAGGTTATGCAAGTGAAAAACATGATTATTTGGTAATTGAATGAAGTAGAACCATGATGAGAAGTGTTCAAACCTGCTTCATTACGCATGTGAACTTAACTATTGCCAAGATATTCAGGACTTACTGAAAGATTGTTTAAATTGTTGGTCAAATGGTTTGTAGCTCCAGAATCAGGATACTAGTTACAATCTTGATTGAACATAGGTTGAACAATATTAACCATGGCATTCATTGGGACAAATTAAGATAGATATCCTCCAAAATTACCAAAACAATTTGATCCGTGCTATCCAAAATTTGCATAACCATTACCATTCATGTGAGGAACAACTACTTGATTTGCAAGAACACAGTGTTGAGGTTGATTTTCAAGTCTTGCATAACATCGAGAGGCTATATGACTAGTTTAATTGCACCATTGACATTGCAATTTACTATTGTTGATCCAATTTGATCTTCCTCCTCGTGACTGATTACCTCCACGACCATAACGACCTTGTTGAAATCTTTCTCTAAACGACTTAGAATTATGTTATGGATATTTCATATTTTTAGATTATTTTCCAGCCACATTCATTGCTACATTAATAGACGAAGTAGAACCATCGATGTTGATTAGTTTTGATTCAACTCTCATGAGATAGTAGCAACGCCATAACATCATGAACAGAGTTAGCATATACAGAATATGATCTCCCTTCGAAATCAGTTTTCCAATGGCGGCTAAAGCATCAACAGACTTTTTAATTTTAGAAAAGTACTAGGTGAAGGATGAGTTACCTTTCTTAACATTTTGCTAACTCGATTTGAGTTTCATCACTTGTAATATTTCTTGAATTAAAAATCAACGATAGACACTACAGATTTCTTATGTAGAGGTGCAATGGATCATCAGCTCTAACACATCTTCTTTCATCAAACCAAGCAGTCAAAAGCAAATCATCTTGTCTTGATGTCTCCAAATTTTGTATGCCGAATTTGGTGAAGTAGATTAAGAGAGAATCTTTGGAGCAGAGGATAAGGAACCACTTAAATCGTTGGATAAAACTTTGATAAGAGGTTAAGCATCCGGATCGATATGAGAATTGAAAAGTTTGTACCCTTCCAACGCCATTTCCACTTGAAATTTCCATAGAAGATAGTTCTCATTGGTTAGACAAAGTGTGTTGATCTTGCTTCTAGGATTTACAAAAGCTGGTGACTTAACAACCAATTTCGTAACAGTAGAGGAGATATTAGAGTTATCCATGGATTCGGAAAAAAAAAGTCACTAGAATATAACTCTAGTACCAAGTCAAATATTCAACATACATGAGAAGCAAACTTATGTGTATTCATTCATGTAGCTCAAACATAGAGAAGACATTGTAAAAATTCAAGGTTCAAGATGCTTCTCTACACAGAGATGAAAAACTCCCCTTCCATTCTCTTTTAGGAAAACATAAATTAGAAACAGGAGGAGGGGTTTGGCTAATAGATTGAAAGTCAGGTGAGAGCTGATTCTTGAGTAGTAATCAGTTTCTCCATCATGAGAGGATGGAATATGAAGCTCAATTTTGAGTAGTTGGAATGAACTAGCTGGTCTCGATAATAAGAATTGGTTATGCTAAATTTGGGTCACCATTCGAAACCACAAAAATCCTAATACCCCAACATGTAATTTAGGAACTATACTCATGGAGTGTTTTAAAGTGAAAGTAGTTATATGATGTTTCTTCCGTGTGTACTGGAAAAACGGGTACATCTAGGATTAGGCTACACATTGGGGAGTTTATTCATCAACAGGTGAGGTGTCCAATCTTTGAGATAAGCCTCCATACTAAAAAAAACCCAATAGACATAACCCAACCCAACGCTGCATCGGGTTAGGTTTTTATGGGGTTATTTTTTTGGTCAAATTAACAGTTTTAAAGATATGATCAAAGTAGGGTATACATGTATTGAGTTAAGATTCATAATATTGTTTTTTAAAAATCAATATTATAGTATTAATTAATCATTCAATTTAAATTTATAGTATTATGTATACATTATAAAGACAATTTAAAACAATTTTGGAGAATAAATTTTTTTTTTTTTTAACTAATAATTAAATAATTATTAATTAAAATAAAAATATACATATATAATTATGAAATTTGATGTTGGTAGCACATTTGCTAAGAGACATTATAATTATAGCACAAACTTATCAAAAAATCATTTATAGCAGATTTTTTATTTTTTCCCCTAATTCCAATTTTACCCCTGGTAGACTTCAGTTAGTGTACTGATTGACTTCAATCACTTAACTGATAGACTTTAATCATTGTACTAATTGACCTCAATCACTTAACTGATGGACTTTAATCATTTAACTAATCAACTTCAATCAGTGTACCGATCAATTTCAATCACTTAACTGATCGAATTCAATCACTTAACTAATAGACTTCAATCCCTTAAATTGATAGACTTCAATTAGTGTACTGATTTACTTCAATCACTTGACTGGTAGACTTCAATCAGTGTATTGATTGACTTTAATCAAATAATTAATGGACTTTAATCACTTAAATGACTCACTTCAATTAGTTCAATCACTTAACTTATCTAATTTAATCACTTAACATATGCAACATACCGAGTTGAGTTTCAAAATACGTATGGATTAAGCGTTTGAAATAATACAAAGAGGGTGATTGAGAGATCCGAGAGTCTTATGGAAATCGATTTAGAGAAATGAAATCGATAAAAGAATCGATTGAGAGACTGATAGAAAGCATGAATCGACTTCAATCGCTAGCAGTGATCGACTTCAATCAGTGTACTGATCAACTTCAATCACCAGACTGATTGACTTCAATCACTAGACCGATCAACTTCAATCAGCGGACTTCAATCACTAGACAGATCGACTTCAATCTCTAGACTGATAGACTTCAATCAGTTTTTTGGCCAGGGGATGTTTGGTCATTTTAATAGACCCTCCCAAAAAAGGTTTATAGATGCAAATAGTTTAAGAATGTGATATACACCAAATATTTATGGTTTTTCTTAATATACATGCAAAAGCCCCATATAATTATGTTATAAGTCAAAAATAGTTCTTAATATTAATTATAAATTCGAGTTAGATTGAATCAACCAAAATTAATTTTAGGTCAACCCAAGAACCAACCTAACCCAACCCAAGAAAAAGTTCAATTCAACATAACCCAAATAAGTTGCTAACCTAATCCAATTTGTCAAATGGGGTTGGGTTTTGGTTCTGGTTATTCGAGATCTTTGAACCCTATCCATATTTTGTTTTTTGGTAGATTTTTATAAGTTATGGCTTAAGGAAGGTGTATATTTTACTTTAGCATGACAGTGTAATTGTTTTTTTTATTGAATAATGTGTGGGTGAATTCTTCACAGAGCAATGCAGAAGATTGTGTTATTTGTTTTCAAGGTGCTTAGCTTAGACGGTCATATCACTGTTGTGCTTTGATTTTGGTGAACATACGTGTGGGACGTAATATAAATGTGCACCGTATAAAGCAGAGCAAGTATAGAAAAAAGGTGTAAATGTGGAATTTGTCAATTGTAGGCATGAGATGTATATTTGTGTTTGTATGTGGACAGAAAAGTGATTACTCAAGGAAAAATGTGTCAAATGTATGGACTGGTAGAATAAGAATTATGATTACTAATTGATAGAAGGTTACACTAATTAATACGGTGTTGTCTCAACTATAGTTGTTATCCTACTAGTAAGATGTATGACTTTAAGGAACCACTGTGTTCGAGCAATGGCCAAACTCCTAGAAGGATTCAAGTTGTTGTACATGATTTTTGTGACATGGACTAGGATTAGATAAATAGGATGTGGTTACGTTTTATTTTGAACTCTAGATAAGTTGTATCAGAGTTACGTTGGTGAGTTGGAAATTTTTTGGATTGGTAAATGTATGCAACAGGTAACGTAAATTGCTTTAGCTTTTGGGTATTAGTTATTTTAATAGTTTATGAATAAAGCAGAGTTTTACAGGTAGGATGGTAGCTGGATGTGCAAGAGTGATAGCCAAGAAAATAGGAGTATTATACACACTGAACTAAACCCTAAACTAGAGACCAAAAACATAATTTCCCTAATTTTTATATACATCAAGGATTGAACCTATAGTCTATTGCTTATATTATTAAGCTAACTCACTCATTGTTTAATATTATCTTGAAGTTTTTCACATAGGCATCCTATTGATTGAGGTGAAATCTAAATTATGAACCCTTATTTAATTTAAAACAAATAATTGGAAGTTTTTTTTAGCACTTAGACTAAATGAACATCTTTTTGAAGTTTAACAATAATTGGATTGGAGATGAACTCATGATCTCTTGGTTCACAAGAATATAGTGCTATTTTATTTTTTATTTTTTTTATTGAGTTAGGCTTAAATTTAGATGTGGCTAAATATGATTTTTTTTTTTTTTTTTTGAAAAGAATCTAATTCATTCATCAACAAACAAATACAAACAATCAACCTTCATAAGAGAACCAATGTCAGGGGAGAGATTCTCCCTCCAAAAGAAAACGTAATCCTTTATAGAAGAGGAGTTGAAGAAAGAATAAAAGGAAAAATGTGTGGGTTGTTTTGTTAAGCAATCAATGGTTAGAGGACGTTGTACTAAAGTCCTAGTAGTTTGTATTTAAAGAACAAACATTTAATGTTAGACATTTAATGTTATATTTTGGTTATTAATAAAGCTATTATTTTCATTAATTACATTTAATATACAAACATCATTCAATCTTATCACATTAATTGGATTAATGACGATATGCACATGGTTATTTGGTTGTACACTTTGACAAGTATGTGGGACATACAAATTGATTTAGTTTCAAGTTAATACTTAAAACGTCTACAGTATATGAACTAAGACAATGGCGCCTAAGTCTGAGTGACACTGGTGATACCATCCACTTTACAAATGATGCAAATGATCTGATCCTTGTTGTTCATGTGGAGACATGTAAGTGGGGGTGCCTATGCAAATAATTTTTTTGCATAAGACGGGACCAGAAGTTAAATGATCGAACTAGCAATTCCGTTATAAACTCGCATCAACTACTTCGCCAAGGATGATCGTATGTTAATGTGATCTGAATCCTGAGTGGGCTGTGAAGTCATACTTTATGAAATTGTCTTTTGATGTGCATGGGTGGCTCAACCAAATAGCATTCAATCAATAAGCCTCTCACGTTGAGGATTTTCGTAGTGAGTGACAGGGAATGCAACATCATAAGAAGAAATTTACGCATTCCCTAATATCGAGGAAGATGTAGAGTTGTTATATTTGTTAGGGGTTGTGTCCTAAAGGTCTAGTAGCTTTTATATTTAAGAACGAGCATTTAATGTTAGACATTTAATGCCATTTTTATTTATTAATAAATGTTATTATCTTTCATAAATTTTATATTCAAATGTCATTCAACCCTATCGCATTAATTGGATTAATGTCTATAAACTCTTGGTTATTAATATGAACACTTGGACAAGTATGTGAAACATATAAGCAGATCTAATTCCAAGTTTATAACCTATAGGGGGTGTTTGTTTGTAAAATTGTGGAGTGTTTATTATGAGTATTTAGAAACAAGGAGTTATTTTGAGTGATTATAAAGAAGAAATTGTAATAACAACTCGTTTGTATAAGGTTTTTAAAGAGTGATTATAAAAGCTCGTTTATAAAATCTCCATAAACACTCAAAACAAACATCCTCATATTGCCTACAGTATATGGACTAAGGCTAGGGTACCTAAGTCCGAGTAACATTGTGGGTGCGGCCCGCTTTGCAATAGTTTCAAATGACCTAATCCTGGTTATTCATGTGGAGACATGTGAGTGGGGACCAGAAGTTTTATGATCGAGATAGTAATTCCATTATAGACTCGTATCAACTACTTCGCTAAGAATGATCTTATGACGATGTGATCTTAATCCTGAGTAGGTTGCGAACTGTTGCTTTATGAAAACGTCATTTGATGTGAATGGGTGAGACCAATCAAACAATATTGGGTGAATAAGCCACCCACGTTGGGGATTGTCATAGTGAGTACCTAGGAATACAACGTCACAAGAAGGAATTCACGCCTTCCCTAATGTTGTAGAAGATGTAGAGTTGTTCCTTTAAGAACTGATTCTAGAACTTAAACAAAGAGTACTTGCCTCTCGTTGGCCCGAGAGCACACTAGTCTATAATGTGACTATAAACAGCTTGTTCCTTAGAGGAATCAATTGTCGCTTAAAGAGAAAGATGTAATCACATGGATAGAATGAATTTCTTGTCTCAACTGTGAATTACGAACGAGCTCGTGAAGGATCATATGGCAGATGACCAATTATATCTGTGGATGTTAACTTGTTCTATAGTGCAAGAGAGTTCAAAACAGGTCTTTAGTGGAATAAGCCTGATGTTAACGTAGAGAGATTGGATCTCAGGTCGTTGTAGCTTTCAATCTATAGGTATACCGATCATCGAGCTACCTCATTATAGCTATACACTATTTCATTATAAAAATGAATTTGAACCATTCAAATTCAAATGATTAATTATGTGGGACATAATTAATAGGCTTATTAAGTTTAATTGTTAAAATTAATATATTGGACATATTAATTATAATATTTATTAGATAAATATTATTGAGGAAAAATTAATTTATTGGATAAATTAATTATAAATAATTATGGGATAATTATTGAATTATTAGTCGTAAATATGTTGGACATATTTGGTTAATAATTATTTGATAATTATTATTAAATTTGAGAAATATAAATTAATATGTTGGACATATTAATTGGTTTAATAATTATTGGATAATTATTAAATGAAGAATATTAATTAATATGTTGGACATATTAATTGAATTAATAATTATTGGATAATTTTTAAAGTAGAGAATTAATATATTTGATATATTAATTACATGGATTTATTTATTTAAATAATATATTGGATATATCATGATTTTGTAATTTATTGGATAAATATCAAATAAAATAAATAAAACAATATTACGGAATTTTGATATCCATATTTAAAATTAGGAAAGAAAAATCTTTTGACTTGTCCAATATCTTTAATATTAGATACTCAACGATATTATATTTTTCTATTTTAAATATTCATTATATTTTTCTATTTTAAATATTTATTTCTCTATTTTAATTAGAAGACCTTGAGATTTTTCATTCTCATCTCATTTAGTTCAGAGAAAACTAATTCTAAAATTGAGAAACTTTGTGAGAATTGAGTCATCTCTTTTCTCTTCGCAGCTTCTTTTCTCTAAGAAGCTTCCCACTATACACTCATTGCAGCATAGCAATCATTGCCGGAAGATTGGAGGAGACCAATCAAAAAGAACTAGGGAATTGATGGTGATCCAACTCAGTAGATTCAAGGAATTGATCGTGATCCTATCCAACATAAAGACCTGTCAGAATTGATCAGAGGCGTCAGTGAATATGAGTCCGTTATTATTCAATAGCAGTTAATCACATAGGAGTTGCAGGTAGATTAATAATTAATTGGATTAATTATTAATTAAACAAATTTTTGTAATTACCTGCACGCTTCTGCCACGTTATTTTCCTCCTACCCCACAATTTCCAACAACTTGTAAAAAGCTTATTTTGGGCTTAAACAAAGGGTATCCGCCTCTCATTAACCCGAAAGACATTGATTTAAAATGGAACTATAAATAGCTAGTTCATTACAGGAATGCACGACGCTTAAGAAGAAAGATGTAACCACACAGGTAGAACAGATCTCTTGTTACAGCTGTGGATTATGAACAAGCTCGTGAATGATCACATGGTAGATGATCGATTATATCTGTGGACATAACTTGACTTATAATATGAAAGAGTTCATCACATGCCTTTGGTAGAATAAGCATGTTGTTAACAAATAGAGATTTGATCTCGGGTCATTGTAGCTTTCAACTTGATTTGGCCGCCAGTATCAACTTGATTTGGCAACTAACAAAGCTAATCGAAAAGTATCCGTTTGGAGTAGTGTTATTAAAGTCAACATTGAAAAAGAAAGGTTCTTTTTCATTTGTTATTAAAAAGAAGAGAAAATGGTACACGTCACATTTTTGAACTAAGAATCATTCAAAATGGCTCACTTCTCTTTCTATTTATGGGCATCATCATTTTCTTATTATTAACCTTTTCTTTTTTCTTTTTCTTTTTTTAATTCAAATACTTTTTAGAAAAGACCTTTTAATAAACCCACCATGACATTTGAAAAATATCCACTCCCAACCCTTTCATTTTTTGTATAAAAAGTATTCTGCAAAGTAAGTGTAAATTAATAATTGAGGTATATCTCTTTTCATCCTGTCTCTTAAATAGTCTCTTCCTTGTTCGTTCATTTTCTTGTTCAACTTATGACTCGAATCTTAAACTTTTAAAATAAATCAAATATTGTTAACCAACTGATCTATTTAACTTATTTATTTATAAATTGTATATATTTTATTTATGTGTATTTACTTTATTTTCAATATTTAATGTATTTTTTACCATATATCTTGTTATTTAAATCATATTTGTAATTATTTATATATATGTATTATCATAAATATGTATTTGATCTTTTTGATTATTATTTGTTCAATCAATTATTTTACTTCATTTGATAATCAAAAAAATATGTTTCTTCTATTTGCATATTTATTTTCAAACTATAGTTAATGAATTTGAAAAAAAAAAAATCATACTTTATATCACGTCCTTTAAAAATATTTGAAATTATTTTGATCATTTAACTGTAACAAATTTTAAATTTCATAAATAATAATAAAATGTAAATAAATTTTAAATATGTTATCTTGTAATAAGGAAAATATGTATTTAATAAAATAAGAAATGAAACTTTAAAATGTTGTTTTTTTTAAAAAAAAACACTTGAAAATATTAACGAAATATTCAATTAAAAATATTATTTATTAATTATTTTACTTTTTATAAAAAAAAAAAACAATCTATTTTATTTTTTATAAAATAACATCTCATCCCATCAATCTACTTTTATCCCACCCCAACCCACCACCTCAAACAACATTTTACTAACACTTCCTACCCCAACCCACCACCACAAACGTCGTTTTTCTAATGCTTCTCATCTCTTCTCATCTCTTCTCATCTGAAACTGCCCTATCCAAACGCGTCCTAATAGTTAGATATTATGGTTAAAAAGTTGTAAGTTTGGTTCATTTAACTTCAAAATAATGATGTTGAATTAAAAATATGTATTTTAATAAATTAATGTTAAAAAATTAAATATAATTTTGATCTTTCGACTACCAAACTTTTTTTAAGATAAAATTTATTCATTTTACTTTACTTTTAAATTTCTAATTTTAATAAAAATAAAACTTTTTATTTTATTTTACTTTTAAATGTCTAAATTCTTTTTCTTTCCTTTTTTTTTTTTTTTTTTGTAAATAGAAATTCAAGAATTCTACTTTAATTTTATCAACTTTTTTTTAAATAATGTATAGGGAAATATTTTAATTTTTACTGTTTTTACTTACGTTTTTAATTAATTTGCCATTAATTTTACATGAATGAAACCTAAGTGAGGTTGATTAAAGTCATCTATTTTATTTACTGAATTTATTGAATCAATTTTTCTTTTCAATATTTGAAATCTTCTAAACTTTAATGATCATGGTTTTTTTCTTCTTTTCTTGCTATTGAAGAAAAAATCCATTTAATCTATATACTTTACATAATGGGAAGTTTATATCCATAGTCATCTGTAGAATAAATTTTACATTTCTGCCAAAAAATCAATTCTATTGCAAGCATATTCATTTTGCAATTTTTGGCATTTAATAGTACATAGTTTCGATTTGATACGGTTAAAGACATTTTAAAAACCCAAAAATATTTTCCATAAAATGGTAGAAACTATCATCCACGTTGCACAACTCACACGATTCCCACTATTCACGCTTTGCAGAGCATTAAATCCGCCAATTCTCTACAGGGAGGAAAGAAGAAGCAGCCGACGTTTATTCTGTCGATTTTGCACCCAACGTCTCGTCTTCTTCAGCGATTTTTCGGCGATTTCCAGTTGCTATCGGAGGTAATCAATATTTTTTTACTCATATGAAGGTATTTTTTGGTTTCATCTAGAGATAGGGCACCGTCATTTTCTGTTCGGTTTTTACGGGTAATAGGGTTTCGATTTTTACGGGAAGATAAGTTATTTTGACCGAAATTGATTGTTGTTGTTGTGGATAAAGCTATATTGTGAATGTATTTCGGATGTATTTCGGATGTATTTATAAAGTATATGTATTGAAAGTGTCTATTCGGACTCTTAGTTTTGGTTGAGTATGAAGTTGGAGTCTGTTCGAAATAGTGTAAGATTGAGCTTGATGCATGGTGTTGTGAAGAGAAATGGGGATAATAATACATTTTATACATCTATTATGTTTATAGTATTGAAAAAATTGGAATTACACTGTCTATACTGTATTGTTTTAGTATTATTGTGTATATAAACATTTGTATTGTAAGTATTATTCGAATGAAGTCGGTATGAACATGAGTTAATGTTCGTATTATATTTATACAATAATATAATTAATGATAATATTTTCGTCTATCACGGTTGTAGAATATGGTGAAAACAAATTTAAAAGAATGGCGTGCGAATAATACTGTTAGGAGGAGCGCACGAAGGCTAGGGTGTAGAGTAGATTACACTAGTAGAAAGAAAATAAATGAAGTTATCATTATTGATCAAGTATAGTTTAATGCAACAGTATTGATTATGTAGTATTATGGTATTATTAATGATAATGTCTTTCAAATAGGAATCTGGTTCGGATAGCACATCAGAAGGTATCGGAACATAAATGGATAGTGTTGAGCAAAATACCTGCACAAAAATGGTTGTTTATGGGCACAAATTTCAGGTTATATGATTAAAACATTATTAAATTAGCTTTATGTAGTTGGTTTGATTAGTGTTGTTTATTGTTCAAGATGAGGACAATACGAAAGTTGATGATGAAGTTCAACTGACTCCAACACAGACGGTTGAATTGCTGATTGTGGTTAATGATATGAACATTCAGATCGAAAAGGTATGATGTTTTAAGTATTATAATTGTATTATTATGTTCAGTATGTAATTGTTGTGGACAAATTGTTTAGGTAAAACAATATTCTGAAATGAACGATGGTGGTGATCGAGCAAAGATAACAAAAATATGGAGGAGGATGAGGTATGTTAAAAGTATACAATAATTATTAAAACATAAAAGAAGTAAGACAATAATTGATCAAATGTTGTAGGAGGACCTGCTTCCAATTTCTGCAATGTTCGATAAATTAAACCTAAAGAGAAAAGAAGTCAAAACGGAGAAGAAGACAGAAATGGAGAAAAAGGCATAAAAGAAGAACAAGGCAGAAACAGAGAAGAAGGCAGAGACAGAGAAGAATAAAGAATCAGAGAAGAATAAAGAATCAGAGAAGAATAAAGAAACAGAGAAGAAGAAAGAAACAGAGAAGAAGAAAGAAACTGGGAAGAAGAAAGAAAAAACATAAGTTGAAAAGGTTATACATTGTTTAAGTATATTATTTACGTATAATACATTGTTTAAGTATATTATTTACGTATAACTACTATATTATTAATGATGAGTTGATAAAACAGCTTAAGAAATATAATGTTGATAGAAGGTTAGTTCTAGGAAAAGATTCGAAGAAATTGAGGTTTGATAGAGGGTTAGTTCTAGGGGAAGATAGAACAGAACGTTATAAGGTTTTTTTTTCTATTAAGTTTTTTTTTTTCTATTAACATTATTGTATTAATATATAATACTACAATCATACAGAATAATAAAAACATATTCAACAGGATACACCTTTGCTACTAGAAAGGTCGAAATGGTCTTCTACACAAAAGCTAAATATTTTTGGTACATTGGATGTGATTAGAACCATAAGTGAAACACTAGTTGATACACAACTAGAAGAGTTCAAAAATAGTTCTATAGGTAAATTTATTGACCTAGACATCAATAAATTCCAATCACAATTGATGTACCACATCATTAGGAGACAATGTCAACAATTGGAGGATGATGTATTGAGAATCAACATTGAAGGCAACGTGGTTGAATTTGGAATCAAGGACTATGAATTGATAACTGGGCTTAATTGTGGAAATTACCCAAAAATTGATAGGACAAAACTATCTGGATCGTTTAAAAATACATATTTTTCAAACCTAAAAGATGTGACGCAGAGTGATATAACAAGGGTATTCAAAAGTGGAAAGAAGATTAGAGTTGAAGATTTGGTCATGTTAGCTAAATTGTACTGTATCAAATGCTTCATTAATGCTAACCATATCAAATAAAAGATTAAGCCAGATCATATACTACTAATGGACGACCGAGAACTATTTGATTAGTATCCATGGGGAAGGGAATCATACCTTACTACATTGAGATTCATAAAAAATTCAATCAATAATCCAGATTCATCGACGGTTGGGTTATGAGGTTTTCCTTATGCTCTGCTAATATGAACATACGAGTGCTTACAACTTCTATCCGAGGAAAGAAATTGTTTTGCTATTAGAAAATCAAATGGAATGTCATTAATGTTGAACTGGGTATCAAATACGTAACCGAAATGGGGTGTATTGGCTGTAGAGGTCCTCGAGAACAAAAAGGTATATTAAATATATTATAATAATATGTTAAGTTTTGGTTATTTGTTTCATTATTCTAAACGACAGCGTTCAT
The DNA here is from genome assembly GCA_037832605.1 of Cyclanthera cordifolia. NCBI lineage: Eukaryota > Viridiplantae > Streptophyta > Magnoliopsida > Cucurbitales > Cucurbitaceae > Cyclanthera > Cyclanthera cordifolia. The sequence continues at coordinate 15,910 of JBBMEG010025500.1, forward strand.
TTGTAGCTTCAAGTAATACCGTTGATTGGCAGAAAAGTTGTTGACCATGTCGAAGTTATTGAACGTGTTAGTATCTGCTCGTGAATTTCTTTAGTTCCATAATCAAATGTAATAGTGGTCAAAATTCATTTAATTAAATGTATTGTTACTGTATTATAGGAGGATATTGGACAGCAGGCGATCGATGGTCAAAGGACAAATGAACCAGAAAAACAAACTGACAGGGAGGTACTGAAAATGACTATGTTTAATCAAAACTATTCATGAATGTCTATGTTTAAGAAATGACAAATATATTGTTGACACGTGATGTTACTGAAATTGCGACAGATTTTAGAAATACAAATTTCAATAATATTGAAAGGGAAGAATTTGACGGAATAGATGAACTTAATATCGAGCCACTGAATATTACTGATGTGTTGGATAGCGTATGTGAGCTTGCAAAATATGTCAAAACATCTTTTGAAATGTTATCCGAAAAGATAGATAATGTACAGAGAGACATAATTGAAATAAAAATGTCATGAATAGTAGTTTAAGGGATATGAGTGTTAATGATGGTGGAGATGGTGAAGATGATGGAGAAGATGGAGATGATGGTGACAACGAAGACAAAGGGGGAATAGAAAATGTGATGACCGTACTGATGTGGTGCCGAATGATAATGCAAATGATGAAGTTGTACCTGATAATATGATGGTAATAGTCGTTTAATACTATATATACTGTATTATTTTATCATACTTATATACTATATATACTGTATTATTTTATCATACTCATAATTAGATTGTCCACCTTTATTGCCTAGGAGAAAGAAGTGAAAAAAAAAAAAAAAAGTTAAGGGATGTGAATGGAGGGGTTGTGAAGCAAAAAGAACAAGGAATCTACATGGACGCGGTAAGTTTTGAATGATTTGATTTAATTAAGATTAATACAATTATATTATATTATTATTTTTATGTAAAAATAATGCATATGTATAAATTTACAGCTACGTGGGGAAGGACCGTTTTCAGATGCAAATGTTCGTTTGCAACGGGAAATGAGGAAGAAAGTTGTGTCATCTAGTATTCTGAAATCTCCTTACACAACTAAATTTGGATCTGCAGAAGAAAAGAAGAAAGAAAAGGGAAGTCAGAGTGTGGAAACAGGTGGTGGAGTTATTGAATTTAATGAGCCATCTACATTCAAAATTGGACTGTCACAAATATAAACGCAATACTATGTTTAGTTTCTTACTTTAGTAGCAATATAATATGGATTTGCTTAGATAGACTGTTGTTGGTATAATCGTTTGTGCTGAAATATTAATTGGATTTTTGGTGTTGTAATGATATTGTTGAAAGTTCACAATATTTTAATGTTATTACTAAACTATTATTACTTGAAATTAGACGAGTTCATATAGTTATGAAGTTATGAATGTGATATTTGAAGTTAAGGAGTAGGATGTTTCTTTGTATTTGATGTGTTATTTATTACTACTTACAGCTTCAAAGGTATTAGAATCGTTAAACATGATTAAGAGATATTAATATAGTATTATACATAATTGTTATAGTATTATTAACGTATTGAACTCCAGTAAATGAATACACATTAATATAACATTAAATGAAAATGTTAATTAGACCATTGAATTAATATGTAAAGAGTATAGAAAAGGTATTCAAACATTAAAATAACATACTACTTATTTATTGGATTGGTACAAGAACGTATATTGTGACCCAACCTTCCACAACGGCCACATTTTACTCTAGACCTCATTTCAATACTTGACTTTCATCGTCATTTTTTGGGTTGACTAACTGGACGTTTAGTAGTAGGTGGCTTGATATTGACGTTTTTTATATGTGAAGGAATATTCCACGTTTCTGGATGACGAACAGGATAAATAATACCAGAATATGTATTTCTTACATACTATTTGAGTAGTAATTCGAAACATATTCAGTTGCTACCAAGCTCCTATTAAGGAATATTGCGCACACGTGTTTGCAGGGGATTTGAAGGTGATCATATTCGCCACATGTACAGGTCATTTCAGCAAAATTAACTTGATGTTGTTCAGATCCATAGATAACTAGAAATAAAAGATGGTCAATTGGGTGTACCTACATTCAAATACGTTAGTAATACATAATTTTGAAACAAACAATATGTGTATAAAGTTCATAAAATGTTTGCATGAAGTGACCATCACTAATGTGCTTTCGTAACTTTTCTTCACAAGATTCAGTATAGCTTGTGGTTTGCATTGCGGCTCTGTTCTACGAAGGGAAAACCAACCTTGCATTGACATCCTAATAGCCTCAAACATAGTTGTGATTGACAACTCCCTTGCTTTTAACGTTGCCTTATTGTAACTTTCACATGAGTTAGTTATCATTACCTCCCAACGTGAACATGGACAATATGAATGAGCCCATCTTTGATAGCCGATCTCATATAATTCTTCACGAATTTCAAGACATCCACTTTCCAATTGACACATATATTTTTCAAAATCTAAATTGTTAAAAGCTTTTGCAGTTTTGAAAAAAGTTTATGTATCAAAATTTGATCTATGCTTCTTTAACAAATTTTCTTTTATATGCACAATGCATAAGCCATGAAAAGATTCTGGACAAATTGCAGCAACAACATTCTCAATTGATTTGTGCCTATCAGATACTATAACTATATCCTGACGATGACCGTATACTTTCTTCAAATGTTTTAAAAAACCATTTTCTAGATGCATCATTTTCAGAATCAACAGCAGCAGCAGCTAATGGAACTATGTGATTATTAGCATCAGATGTTGTCGTGGTTAGTAAAATACCTCCATAACGATTCTTCATGAATGTTCCATCAATGCTAATTACGTGTTTACAATAAGACCATCCTTTAATGGAAGCATATAATGCTTGGAAAAAAATAAATGAATCTATTGTCCATAGAATATTCTAATTCCACCACAGAACCTGAATAATACGAAAATAATAAACATTTATTCAAAAAACAAATACGTCATACTAAATGCGAATATGAATCTAAACTACAACATAATTAAATACAGTTGAAGTACTATATTCATACCTTGGTTGCTATTCTGTATCATATAACTATAAGATGGAAGCATGTTGTACGAGTCTTCAGGCGAACCATATAGTTCCTTCATAATATATTGTTTTGCTCGGTATGCTTTGAGATAATTAATGTTCAATCCATGATGTGTAAGTACATATCTCATTATTGTTTGAGAACTTTCAAATTCTTTTCCCAACAATGTTGCATTGCTCTTCATTATTTACATCACAAGTAATGCTGAAGCATGTTTTTGTGAACTCATAACAACATCTAATGAACAAGAATGTTGATCTATAACCTTTGTAATAACCCATGTATTATTGGTAGTATGTCCCCTATGAGATACTCTAATCGTACACTTGCATCTAGAGTCTTTACATACAACTGCTAAGTACTTTAAGCAAGATTTTTTACTGAAGAATTGAAAATGATCTTTTAGAGCAATTGAGCGAATAACATCTACGACCTTTTGTTTCCCAGAGAATATATCATTCTTCTTTCGAGAAAAATCAATCGGAATACTTTCGACATCTATATTATCATGTATTCGACTACCAATAGTAGAAGAACAATAACATTCAGATGATATAGGGTTTTCAACTACTAATTGAGATAGACACTTGGAAGTATCTATTATTAGAGTGCAATTATTAATGGTTCCAATATAGAGGACTATGTATAATCATTCAACATCCTTATCGTTTTCAATCTCGATTCTCCTACGGAGATGCACTAATGAATCAAAAATAGGATAGGTGGTTGGGAGGTATATCGATTCATGAAGACCGATACACACAAATATTCGTTGCAATAAATCAATGTGTGTCAATCCTTTATCAAACATAATTTCATATACAATGTAGTTGACATATATGTCTTCTTCACTCCATATATCGTTGTGAGCAATCTTAATAGGGATTTTTTTCAAACAACCTGTTTATGACAGTATTATTGAATAATATGTCAACAAAACAAATGAAATAGACTTATGGTATAACTAAGTAAAAGAGAGCGAAAGAAAGAACATGATCTTACTCATTTGGAAAATGATAAGTCAATCTACCTACAAAATTGAAAAAGACAAAGAAAACATATAAAAAAGAAGATATATGTATAAATAGGGTATTACTACAATGAAGTCTAGTTTAAAATGTGGCTGCTTATGTGCTATCCGTTATAGGTATAAATACTTATAAAAAAAATGACGATGGATAATAATACTTGTTATACATGTATTATGTTTATAGTATCTAACAAAAAACTTGTATTATTTTAGTATTATCTCGTCTTCATGAATTTACTGAACATAACAAACATAATCGAACAAAATAAAAGATATATTCATGACGAACATAACAAAAAGCAAACGCAGACGTTTCAGATAAGGTAGACGGTTCAGATAACGAAAACGAAAAGGAGTAACGAAAACGAATCTCATAATACAACGATTATTACGGTATAATAAGGGTATTATCAACGAAATTTAACATGTTACCTATGCCATCCATGAAACATCCACGAAACCAAAACATCCATAGCACAAATAGAAGATATATTCTGCAAGGTTTAGACAACTAAACAAAAAAACGACATAAAGAAGAAAGAAGATTGAGGTTTTGGTTCAAATCAAATTAAAAGGAAAATAGGATTGATCCTGAAATGGAAAAATTATCACATATATAAGAAAAAAAATAAATGTAATAAAAACAACATTCAACTAAAAAATATAATTAAATTAGATTACAATTTCGAAAATTATAAAAAAAAAAAAAATCATATAAGGTCAATGGCAAAATAGTGATTGAAATTAAAATCATTTATGTATAAAATCCATTTGAATATCTTGCAATTAAAATCAATTTGGGATGAAAATGTAATAATTATTCCCTACTTAAATATCCTTATATAATTTGATGAATTAATATTTAAAATTTAAATATCATTTTCCATTCAAAAAATAAATAAATATCATTTGGATTATATCCTTATTGGACTATCCATTCTATTTAATCATTTTAACAACTAAAAGCAATAAAATTCTTGATTTGACTAAAGCTATAATCCACTTTTATACAGCTAGACGAGAATCACATACCTCTATTCTAAGTTATTATCTTTTCATTGTTGTTTATAGAATTTTTTTTTGAAGTTTTTTTTTTTTTGATGTTACATCATCATTTTCACCAAATCTTGTGCATCACAACTTTTATAAAAAATGTTTATGCCAAAAAATGGTGCACGGATATCCACAATAATATTTGTTTAACTGAGCATGAAAAGGCCGGCAAAAAGCAAAAATTAGGACACATCGGTGTGGTGTGAGCCACAGGCCTCTGATGCCTAAGTCAGTAGAAGATTTTAGGAGGATAATTTAGAACTCAAAATGGCATAAGAATACTTAGCTCGGTTAGCTTAGGATCGTCCCCTGGAATGGAGAATGAACTGACTTTATATAGCAGTCAGTTTCGTAACCGCGACAGCTCACTAATGGGCGACCTAATGACCTAACCTTAGAAACATCCGTCATTAAGCCGGGTATGAATACCGGTGTAACTCCTGACCGTCACTCTTTGGAGGTGTAACAGCTTTGACTCCGGAGGTACTTGGACTCGATCAATCTTTACGGGTCCTCACCTCCACGATCGATCCTTTTAGGGGTCGGCCCTCTCGTTGTAATGCTAGGACGCTACGGGTGTGCAATATCCTCAAACGCTACTTGGACTCGCTCGACTCTTCGAAGAGTCCTGACCTCCACGACCAACCCACTCGGGCTGACCTACTCGTTGTAAGGGGGGACGCCACAGGGTCCAGCGCCTCCATACTTTACTTGGACTCGGTCGAATCTTCGAAGAGTCCTGACCTCCATGACCAACCCACTCGGGCAGACCTACTCGTTGTAACGGGGGACGCCACGGGGTGCAACGCCTCCATACGTTACTTGGACTCAGTCGACTCTTCGGAGAGTCTTGACCTCCACGGCTTTCCCTTAAGGGGTGTTCGCCTTCTTTTTCCGGACCCAGAAGGGTTGAGGCTGCAAGGGCCTTCCTTGGCTGACCCTCAAAGTAGCCAGACTTGCTTCGCCGACCCCCTGCAGGGTCGATATGGACTCGGCCGACCCTTTGGGGGTTGTGGTCTCCATTTGGTCGACCCCGAGGGTCAGCAATTGGCGTGGTGGACCCCCAGGGGATCGACAATTGGCGTGGCCGACCCCCGGGGTCAAGGCCTCCATTTGGCCGATCCCCGAGGGTCGGCGTTGGCTTGGTCGATTCCTAGGTGGATCCAACATCTTTCGAGTATTTCGAGATATTTTAGCCTACAACAAGAAAGATAGATTATTCTTTTATCATGGATTGATTATGAGATAAAACATTATATAAGCCAATAGAAAAAAAAAAGAGAGAGAGAGAGAGATTTAAAAAAGTGAACATAAAAGAAAAGTTATTTTTGGTGGACGCCCAAATTTCTCGGGAAAAAGAATATTATATTGGGGGCACACTGAACGAGGAAAAGAAAATCCGTCAGGAAAGTATTTTTATAGTTAAAAAAGCAAAGTTTGAATCCCGACAAAGCACATATAGTTAAATAAAAGAATTAACAAAATAGAGCTTTTGCATTTTCCTTTAAATCCGTGGACCACATAAGACTGAAATTCATACTATCCAAAAGTACCACCCAATAATATTAAATAACATTCACAAGAACGTGGAGAAACTAAATAAAATACTCCCACCACCCCATACTTTAGGCGGGAAAAATAACAAAAAAAAACTTCAATTAATTATTTATTTATTTTGCAAAAGAAAAAGATATATATATATATATTTGGAAATTTGTTCAAAGTGACTATTTTTTTATTGAAAACTATACACTATTTATTTTTATTTTTTTTTGAAAATGAGACTAATTAAAATTATATTTATTGAAGATTATATGAGACATTTGTTGACCGAAATTTCTGCTATGTATGATTTTTCTTTTTAAGTTTGATATTTATTGGATTTTTTTATTATATGTGAAAATCAAATGTATTATTATGCTATTCAAGCTATATTTTCACGTATTTTTTGTTATTCAAATAAGTCTAACAAAGTTTAGATATCTAAAACATTCCTTCCTAGATTGTGATTACTATGATTTCGAATCATAATTTTATAGTTTTCAAAACTTAAAAATGGTATGAGTTCGATACTTTTTACACTCAAATGTTGCTATTTTTAGTAGATAAGGGTTGGGACTAATATTTTATTTATTGAAACATTAAATATATGATTTTAACTTCACTTTTGATTTTGTTTAATTAATAAAAAGAGAAATCTTTAGGTCATGCCTATTAATGCCCACGCATGTGGCATATTATAAGCCACAATTTAACACAAAAAATGTAATATTGTTTGAGTTAGGAGGTGCATGAATGAACCGAGTCCACCTCCGAATGAAAGGAATTTTGGAGAATATAGTCTCATGGTTAAGAAAGACTTAAGAAAATTGATTTGTATTACCTATATCAACAATGTGTACCTTCCTTTTCGGTGGCTCAATCGAATGAACTTCACAGATAGTCTTCATTCTTAGAAGCGCTTAGTGGTTGTTAGTTAATGTGGCCGGGTCGCAGGGATGTAGGAAAATGTCGGACCCAAAGGGGCCAAATCCGGATTGATCAAAGACCACATCCGAATCCTCGACTACGGGCATTATAAAAAAAAAAATAAAAAAGTAACGAAATGAGAATAAAATGTGTGTGATATGGTGTCACGTGAGTATCACTATCCACACATGACTTAAATATTTCTCTTAATAAAAAAAAAAATTGAATTTAAGTATTTATACCTTCCGAGACTAAAATCAATAGAAATTGAAAGTAAACAAAAATTTTATTTTGAAATTATTATATATTTTTCAAGGGATTTTTTATGAATAAAAAAGTAAAAAAATTCTATGAATGTTATAAATTTTAGAAAAAAATAAAAAATACAACTGAGTTAAACTAATGATTTCGTAAGTTACAAAACAGATATATTCAATGAAATAAAATAAATAATTTTAATAAAGTGAATTGATATTTCAATAAAGTAAAATTAATTAAAAATAATCTAAGTACAATGGACTAATATTCAAATAATTAGGTATCTATGAAATACTTTAAAAAATTTACTGTAATAAAAAAATGGATAGTAAAATTTATTATGTGCCATAAAATTTCTTAATTTCAATAGTTTAATTTAGGGAATTTAACATGGATATTCAAGTAGAAGATAAATATTACATTTTCATCCCAAATTGATTTTAATTGCAAAGATATCCAAATGATTTTTTAAACATAAATGATT
>JBBMEG010025521.1:0-24310 GCA_037832605.1 Cyclanthera cordifolia
TCGGCAATGGCGTTGGCCGACCCCTGGGGGTCGGAAATGGCGTTGGCCGACCCCCGGTGGTCGAAAATGGCGTTGGCCGACCCCCGGGGGGTCGGCTTTGGTCCTTTGGTCCTTTGTTCTGGTCCCGGTCTCTTCCGAGACTTCCGGGCCATATTTTACGTCATAACAATAGAGATGAGGTGCATAAAGAGTTTTTGCATAAGATTATATTAGAAATATTAGATATGCACAGTAATTTTGTTATAAACGTAGATCAAATATTTCACTAGGATGGTCATATATTAGTATGATCTTAATCTTGAGTTGTAAGCTCCTATTTTATAAAAGCACCATTTGATATGTATGAGTGAGACCAGTCTAGCAACATTAGGCCAAGAAGTTTTCAGCTGAGAATTATAGGATAGAAGCATGCAATTAATATGATCGAAGTATGTGTGGTTTCAGTTAATTAACTATTAACTAATTAGATTATTTGACATGCCAAATCCTTAGGTGATAGACTTGTTATAAAACACAAATACTCATATTTAATGACACTTGGAAATAATTACAGCGGATCTCTATGTTGAGTAGTATTGACTATTCATGTAGTCTACTTGATTGGTCACCTACGATCTTCCAAGTTATGACTCTTGTTAACATCGAGTGCTTAGAGGAAAGCTTTTACTAAAAAGGAGCTGAGAGAAATTTGCCAAAGGTTTGACAATTTTAGCGGAGATAGCTCTAAACTATTGAGATGAAATTGTCTCAAAATAGAGAGCACTCAAGATTTCTATTTATAGCCTTAGTATGACATTAAAACTAGAAAAGAATATTAGTTTTTAATATATAAAAGATATTAGCGAATATCTTCCAAAATATTTATCTAACAAATATTTGACCAATCCTTCCTTTTTAATCAAAATTTCAAAAATATCATCATTCCCTAGGAGAGGAAATTCCCTTCCAATTTACAGGGGAGCTGAATGACCCTGGATCCAATCCCTATTCGCTAACATCAGACTTATTCCACTAAGGCCTATGCTTAACTCTTTCGCAGTATAAGACAAGTTATGTACACAAATATAATAAGTCATTTGTTATATATTCACGATTTTGTTTGAAATTCACAGCTAGGACAATAAATGTATTTTACCCATGTGATTACATCATTATTCTTAAATGTCGTTGATTTCTCTAATGAACAAGTTGCTCATGGTCCAACCATAAATCAATATCTTCTCGAGCCAGCAAGAGGCGTATACCATTTTTGAAGTCTTGAAATCAGTTCTTAAGGAAATAACCCTTCTACCTTCTCAATAATAGGGAATGAGTGAGTTCCATCTTATGATTTTGCGTTCCTAGTCACTTACTACGACAATTTCTATCATGAGAGGCATATTGACCTAGTGTTGATGGTTGATCTTACTCATGCGCATCAAAAGAAGCTTTTATAAAGCATGAGTTCACAACTCACTAAAGGTAAAAATCATACTACCATACAGTTCTCCTAGTGAAATACTTGATTGATGTCTATAACGAAATTACTTGATAGATCATAATATTTCTAGTCCAACCTTATGTAATAACTCATTTCGCATAGGAGTCCCATTAACATGACTCCACATAAACAACAAGGATCTGGTTGTCCACAACCATTGCAAAATGGTTGTACCAACAATGTCACTAAGACTTAGGCAACCATGATGGTTTAGGCTATTAACTTGGAACTATATTCACTTATATGTCCCACATACTTCTCAAAGTGTTCATATTATTAAACTTGGGCTTATAGCTATTAGTCCCATTAATACGATAAGGATGAGTGATGTTTATTATTTAAATGCACAACTATTGAAAATAATTACTCTTTATTAGTAACTGAAAAGACATTCAATGTCATACATTAAATGTTGTTCTTTAAATTACAAACTACTAAGTCTTTAAGGCGTTCTCCCTAACAATCTTTCACTTACACTAAAGTCGTAGCAAGGTTCTTACATGATCATCCAAAGATTAAGCTCACACTTGTTCTAGACCGCATGAGACACCTCTTTGGACCTAAACTCTTTAGAGAACACACAAACACTTTAGTCAAGAGAGCTTTTATAAAATGCTTAGCAACATTTTCAGGCGTATTTATCTTGGTGACAACAACTTCTCCTCTATGCACTATCTCTCTGATGAGGTGATAGTTTATCCCAATATGCTTCCCTCTTTTATGACTTATTGGTTACCTGAAGTTAGTCATAGCCCTGCTGTTATCATAGTATAATGTGATTTGCTTATCCATGCCCGAAGAATCTTAACCATACAACCTCTTTTGTTTCTTCACAAGGAGCCACCTATTCAACTTTCATAGTAGACATTATGATGCATTCTTGATTGATACTTTTCCAAACTACAGTTGCATCGTTGAGCGTGAACATTGATCCTGATGTGGACTTTTAAGGGTCTTTATCAGTTAAAAAATCAGAGTCTGTGTACCCAGTACAAATCCTTAGGACCATACTTAAGCATATAGTTTTTTGTTGTTTGAAGATACATAAGAATGTTTTTAACCCTATTTTAGTGATCCAATCCTGGATTAGCCTGATATTTATTGACTATGAGTAGTATATGTCATGTCGTGTACGTACATCACTTCTTACCACTAAAGCATAGGGAATCCGTCTCAATTTCTTCAGGTGTCTTAGGACTCTGTTCCTTAGACAGTAAGATTCCATGCCAAAAAGGTTGGCCTTTCTTAAAATCTCGCATCGCATGCGTGACAAACATCTAGTCAATATACGATGCTTGAGGTAAGACTAGCATTTTCTTGAACCGATCCTTTTAATTTGAATCTCAAGTACAAATGAAGCTTCTCCCAAATCCTTCATTTGGAATTGGTGAGCTATCAATTCATTGATTTCAGTTAAGTATCCTACTCCATTCTTAATGATTAGGATATCATCTACATATAACAATATAAATGCTACTTTCTTATCAATGAGTTTCTTATAGACTCACGACTCATCAACATTTTTCTCAAAGCCCCATCATATTTGTTTACATCATCAAATCTTTTGTTCCCTCTCCATAAATGGATTTATCAGGCTTGCAAACCTTTTGCTCTTGTGCTTTGGATTGAAACTCCTCTTGTTGGATTATCTATTTATTCTATTCAATAAAATACTACATGAATTTCAATAGGATTGAAAATTTAGTGGCTTTTTTATTAAAAAACTCTTGCTCGCCTTCGTAAAACAATGCTTGTTATAGGATCTGCAGCATTATCGAAAGATAAATTTTTCAACAGTACTGTAGATCATAGTTTATAGTCTCTAATATAATCCTCTTTATAAGAATGTAGCATTTGTCGAAAACAAACACTATAGTCTTCTTAGAGCTATAGAAATAGCATTCTTTTGTTTTCTTGGGGTATCCTACGAAATAGGCATAATTTTGATTTAGCACTACATAATTCTTAGGGCTAACTTCTTCGGATTTGCATTTAGCACATAGGTTGGATATCCTCAAATCCTAAAGTGACATAAACTATATTTAAGTCCTTTTCACAACTCATAGAGTTTCTCCTAGACACTTTTTAAGGAAACCATGTTTAAAATGAATAACATGGTCTCCAATTTGTATCCCCAATACGAGACCGCCAGCTGAGGAAAGTAAATCATTGACTGAACTATTTTTAAAAGGGTTATATTTATCCTTTTTAAATCACCATTTTTGTTAAGGTGTTCCCAGTATCGAGAGTTGAAACGTTATTCCATGTTCTACCAATCAGTTTTAGAATTCTAAGTCCATATACTTTCCACCGTGATCCGATCATTGTGTCTTAATTTGTTTATCTAATACGTTCTCAACTTTAGCCTTAAACTCCTTGAACTTCCCAAGAATTATAAATTTATGCTGCATTAGATAAATATATCCATATCTTGAGTAGTTTTATGTCAATGATATAAAGTCCTCAAGCCCTCCACGAGTTCTAACATTCATTGGACCTCATATGTCTGAATGTATGAGTTCTAAGGGCAACTTAGCTCTATTACCCTTTTTAGTAAAGGGTCTCATGGTTATCTCGCCTTCAAGGTAAGATTCACATATAGATAAAGTGTCCATCTCCAACATGGCTCGAAGCTCTTTTCACTAACCTTTCAATTATATTGAAATTCATGTGACTTAATCTCAGAGGCCAAATATATATATCAGATTAGCGAGAAACCTTTTGTTGTTTGTTTGTCTTTCCAAAAGTTATATGCATGCTTAAAACCATTTTAACATAATTTCAGTTATTATCGACTAATTACTGAACAAAACTTCAAATCATTCTTAAACAAACAGAAATTCAATTTTCTTTAATAAAGACTAATTGTTCAATAAGGCAATAAACTAGGCTTATGTTCCAGCGTATAGCATTATTAAAATAAATAAATTAAAAAAAAACTGAAAACAACTTTTAAAACATCAACATGAAAAATTAAACTAATCTTTTTTGATATCTTCAAGTCGATCGTCTTCATGAGTTAGGCTTGTTTTCTAAGAATTTTTTCTTTTTTAGTGCGAAAATCCAACCTCTACATCCTTCTTTTGCATCCAATGCAACATGGCTCGAAGTTATGTGATTATCATTTGAAGTAACACTGCTTCGTTCCTGACGCGATCTAGTGAATAATTTGACTCGAAATGATCTAAAAGAGAATTCAATTATGGTTGAAAATTTCTAAGTGTATATCATTTCTTCCAATCTCTAAAACCATCATGATCAATGATCAGTCTCCTGAAGAGAGTTAATTTAACTATTTTCATAATGAAATTCTAAGTAGTTATGTATGAAACTTTAACTTCTTAGACTTAGAATAATGTTAAGTTAGTAAGTTCTATTTAAAGTGACGTGACAACATTTGAGTTAGATTAACCAAATAATTAGTAAAATTAAAGATTTCTAGGTTAAATGATTTGAATAAACGATCTATTAAGTCACTAAGTTTTTTTAATGTGCAGGAAATTATAGTGCGATACGTTTTTTGGTCAAACACCAAAGTAAAGCAATTGCATTTCAAAATTCCAAGAATTCAGCAGATCGAATCTTAACATAAGTGGGAATCACATGATCCTCCACCGTCAACCTTAACAACTTGTTTTCTTCAATTTTATTATCAAAGTCACCCCTAGTTTTGCTATAAATAATGCATCCAGTTAAGATCTAAGGGCGATGCCTTGTGCTAACATAATCCACTAAGTCTAAGGAAAAATCTTAGCAGCACCTTGGTGTTCGTGTAGACATATCCACCTCACGTCTACAAGATCTTCACATGAGTCTGTCGCACTAGAGGTTGAAAGAGCGGGATTGATCATAACGTGTAGTGATAATGAGAGCTTTGATATATATCCAATGCCTTAGTTTTTCTTATCCGTTTAGCATTTTTTTTATTTTTTTAGGATCTTGTTGTTCTTTTAGTTTTATGTTCACAACTCGGATTGTATGTCTTTCGTGATTGGAATTCTAATTTTTTTTTTTTTTTTTAATTTTAGTGAAGTGTGATTGCATTGTTATTTGATTCGTTCTCTGTCAATGTTTGCCTATGCTGAATGAAATATTCGAAATTATTAAAAGAAGTTATGAAATTAGTATTGATTTAGGTAAAGGAAGATGGCATATTAATTTAGATGGTTTCATGTAACTCGCATTGGTTGACTAACAATTAACTGAAAGTATCTTTAAGTTTCGCTTCGAGCTAAAAAGAGTTAAGAGAACCACAAATCTTAAGCAATAGATCAATTTAAGTTCTCTTAGTTGTTTAGAAAGAGGTTAGGGATAATCATTCCACTAGTGCACATACTTACAAAACTCATTACAATGATGATATTTTGAGAGTAGCCTTTGTGATAGTAATCCTGTAGCATTTTTCTTACCATAACTTATTATAAAGCAATGCTCTGAGCGAACCTGAGCAGGATAGTTTATTTTGTACACTTATTTCCAAGTAATGAATTAAAACCAAAACAAGCTAAAAAGCCTCTATTATCAGTTTGACTCGTGAGTTTACAACTTTTACTTGCAAGTTAATGAATTCTATTTCCCATGTGAGACAATATATATATACTTCTCACTTGTTGTTGTTTGACTGCGTCTACTTGTGTTATGCAAATTCAAACGCACGAGACATTATTATGAGACATTCATTTAAAGTTAATTAAGTTAGAATTTAGTACATACTCAATTTAAACAAATCAAGTTTTTGGTGACGTTGCGGGGGAAATAAATGTTTTGTATTTACTATTGAAAGTATAAGTTTAAGAGTAGAATCAAATTAGTAAATGATCAACATCTTCACTTTTGTTCAATTTCAGGAGACAACTTTAAGGTAAAGAACTTCCTAAAGTCGTAAGCTAATACACTTAATTTGAGGCAGAAGGAGAACTACGATCGAGGATGGGCCCATCTCAAGCTCTTGTTCAACTTAAGCTTTTGAAATTTCACATGTCTAAACCCGAAGTTGAGGAAGTGTGCGTCAATACCTTATAAGCTAACCAAGTCCATGTTAAGGGATACTTGGGAAAGAACCGAAAGAATCACGCTAACCCCATTGGAACTAAATTTGAAGATTATAAGGTAAAGAAGAGATTCTAGTGAAACGTTGAGGTGTAACGCATTCCTGGAATGAAGATGCTCAACATGGTATATCATTAAACCTTGATTGATAACAGGGCTAAGATGCAACGCAATATGAATATCAGATACATTTTATTTGTTATCCAAACATCTGCAAGTATTATTATTTCCTAAGTCTTACTTAAAGAAGACTCCATGCTATTTTTATTTTAGTCATTTTATTGCTAGTATTTTCAATATCTATTTAGTTTACTAAAACCAAACACATTCCTAATCGAGTCTAGACAAGTGAGAATGCCACGAAGAGAAGCTTTTTAGTGTGCTTCACTAGATTGTTGATGCAGGTGAAATGACATATCGAGTCATCTTTATCACTATAAAGATAAAAGTATTGGCCATTACGAGACGTTGTGCTCTCACGAACAATACACTCCAATGATGACATTTAAGTCGCTTTGCACAAATTCCCTTTCTTTAAAATGTGATGTTTCAGACAAATTTTTCTCTTTACTTGCTTGCAACTTCTACATATCCAAGCTCTCTCTCTCTCTCTCAACTCTCAAGCCTTTAGTCATTACTTTCATTTCCCAAGTCTTTAAATTTCTAAATTATAAACCCCATGGATTTGCGATCTGCATCTCGTCAAATTACTGCTCGTCGTATTTGAGCCTGTGTTTTGACTGAGGAACCGTTATCGCTGCCACCACATTTGAACAGGAGAATTATCTTCAACGATTCTTCTGATAAATAATACACTTGAGCATTATGGTGCAAGGCGAAGAAGCATCAATGATGTCTGGCATGGGGCGTCAAAGTGAGGCTCATGAACAACCTACAATTTTGGTAGACACCGTTAAATTTGCAATGGAGCTACCTCCTATAAATGTCGACAAGGACATGAAGCAGGAAATGATTCTAGAAACTTCTGAAGAATAGTACAAGTATGAGGATGTTGGACAAGAAAATAGGGTAGAAGAGAAAAGGTTAGATGAGTTTGACCTTGATAGCATCACGAAGCTCGCACTAGAACTAGAGGAGGAATATTGGCTGAGGACACAACAAGTGAGGAGCGAACGCCATAAAAGAAGAAGCAAGAGAAGAATAAGTCGAGGGGCAGGCAAGCGACCAACCCTGCCACGATGACTTTGAGTAAGAAGAAAAAGAGATTTACAATTGAAGTGACTCCGAAAAGGATGTCTTTTAGAAAGAGAACGATGGTTTATGGGAAAAAGTTATAGAAGCCTTCTGTCTTCAAGAAGAAGAGGGGAGAAAATAAAGCATCATCAAAGGCAGCAGAGAAGCTGGTGTCTACCTAGGTGAAGGAGCAATACCCTCTTTTTAAGCCCAAGCACTCTGGTAGGAGCTAGTACTATCAGAAGAGAAGTTGCCAGATTTTGCTCAAAAAGTAATATGGAGAAGAAAGTTGCACCGAGCAGGTGCGGGAGTTCTAGCAACCTTAATAACGAGGGAAAATTCAAGAGCAAAGTGAACAGCGCGTTGATCGACTGGAGTACCAAGTCATGGAATGCGACATAAGAGCTTGAGGATCAGCCATACATTAAGTATAATGCGATGGTTACATCGCCAACTGAGGAAGAGATGCATAGCTATCTATGAAAGATCGGTGTTCCGAGAGTAGATTGGACCCAATTAACCGAAGTTTAGAGGTTGTGGTTGGCTTTTCTAAACTCAAAAAGATATCTCTTATTTAATTTTGTGATGATGTAGCTAATGCCAACAACTCACAACAAGCTTTCTTGAACTCATAAGGGTTTATGGTTCAGACGGACATTCTAAGAAGAAGAGTTAATGATATTAATTGTGTAACATTCTTTTTATTATAATTTACTCTAAAGCGATGTTAATCACATTTTTAAACAATTTTGAGCAGGATAGTTTATTTTCTATACTCATGTCCAAGTAATGATTTAACCAAAACCATATAAAGATCCTTTATTGTCAATTTGACTCATGAGTTTGTTTCTTTTACTTGCAATTTAATGAATTCTCTTTCCCATGAGAGACGATATAAATATACTTATCACTTGCTACTATTTGAATGTGTATACTTGTGTAATACGAATTTGAATGTGTAAAGCATTCTAATCAGCCAATCATTTAGAGTTAATTAAGTTAGAATTTATTACACACTAAGTTTACAACCATCAATCAGTTTCTTGATTTGAGCAATTGCATGAAGTAAATCAACAATTACAAAGTTCGTTCCAGCTTCGTTAGAGTATGTCTAGGGTAAATAATTTATTCCCTCAAAATTGGACTAAACTTCTTCTTCAGAGCTTCAAACCTTTTTCAATCTTTCATGCTTAAATTTGCATCATATTTATCATACAATAAATGCTAACTATCAATTATGTTGCGATCTTGGGGCCTCTCACCAAACACCTTCTTCACTATCTTCAAGATACTTTCCAGGATAAATAACTTAGCTGATGAATTTTCTAGATGCCACCGGATGTAATCAACAGATCTAACTCCTGGTGATGGCAACAAATGAAAATTTTCATGTAGAACAAACCAACGCCGACCCTCCGGGGTCGGCCGAGTGGATGGGCCGTGGAGGTAAGGACTCTCCAAAGATTCGACCGAGTCCAAGTAACGTATGGAGGCGCTGCACACTGCGGCGTCGCCCGTTAAAACGAGTAGGTCGGCCCCTTTGGGTCGATCGTGGAGGTCAGGACTCTCTGAAAAGTCGACCGAGTTCAGAATCAAGACTGTTACACCTCAAAAGGGTAATGGCCAAGAGTTATGCCGGTATTCATACCCGGCTTAATGGCGGACGTTTCTAACGACGGTTCATTATATCACCATAAGTGAGCTGCAGGGGTTACAAGATCGGCTGCTATAAAAGTCAAGTCATTTCTCCCTTTCAAGGGACGGACCCTAAGCTAAGTATCCATAAGCCATTCTTAGTGCTTTAAACTATTCTCCCTAATTCCGTTTTTGACTTAGGAATCGGAGGCCCTATGGCTCTAAATTTTCTTTTTTGCAGGCCTTTTCGTTCTCAGTTCGAACAAATTCACTATGGATATCCGTTGACCATTTTTCGGCATCAACATATGCTATGTGTAAGAGTAATTTATGGTGTAATTGAGTTTTTATTTATTGTGGTTGCAGGTAAAGCGGGTCGTCTGGATTAGGGTTGCATGGCGGGGAGGTTGTACATCATCAGGCGAAACTTTTGAACAATTCTCTTACATTCTGAATTATGGGTCGATAAACGAGGGTGATATAGGGGTATTGTTGGTTATATGTGGTGTGAATTTATCCTAAAAGTTTTTCTTTTGGAGGTGTGAGGTGGCAGGGTGCAAAGTTAAAGGGTGAAAAAGTTAACTAAGACATATGTCTAAGGATGTTTAGAATTTAGTTAAAATGTATAGGTTATTGTAGTATAAATGGTATATTTTCTCGGCTTTAATCGGTGATTGTTCACCGGATACCTCGGTCGAGCCAAGATGCGGTGCTTGATGGAACCGTTGAGATGTAGATGATCGTATATAAGTTTGTGGTCAACGTAGAATGTCTGTGATGACTTTATTTAAGATGTGCCTTTTTGTGTTGTAACTTCCATGTTGGTTGGTATGGGGGTTCGGCTTGTTAATATGTTTCCACCATTAGATGTAAATGTTAACTTGTATATGCAGTAAGACCACTAGCTATAGTTTTGGTTGTTGCATGTAGAAGGTGAACTAGTTGACGATGTAAATAAAACTAGTTTTTTTTTAAAAGAGAAGTATGGATATGTTAGTGTTGGTGAGTGACATTTAGGGTGTTACAATTTAACATTAGAAACTAACTTCAAATAAGCGTTTATGATAAGTAAGTCTTATGGATAGAAACTGATGACTTGTAAATGTTTATAAAATACGATATTTTTCACATAAATTATGTTTTATATAAAATGAAGATAATCTAGTCTATTGTTACAGGAAAATATCAACAACGAAAGAAGTAATGTTACGAAAAATGCAAGATTGCATAGCAATCCGCGATTCTTATCAGTAACTACGTTTGTGCATGAAAACATTTATGTAAAGTTTAAAGTTGGCAATGAAAAATTCTAGCACATCTAATTGAGGAAAGAAAATGCCGAATACAAAATCTTGCAACAAAATATGATAAAAATAAATTCAAATCAAGAAAGAATAACATCAGATAAAAGATTTCTACAAAGATCAACATGTTTAAGAGTAAATATGGAAAGAATATACATCAAAAATCGTTTCGCAAATATGAAAAATATTAGAGAAATTGGGATGGACAAATTTCACCTTTTGAGCACCATTTGATTCAACATTATAACTATCCAAAGTTAGGAACAACGAATAAAGGTTAAAACGTGTAGAATTAAAGGACTTGTAATAGAAACCTAATCTTACCACCCAACAGTAGAAGAACTTGGCGGCCGTTGGTTTTGACTCCTTAAGGAACTCCATTGGAAGTATACCTTTATTATTTTCTTTATTGCTTTCACTATACTAACACTTGTCTTTACTTTCTTTAGTGTTTTGAATTTAATTACGCAAGTACTTTTCATTTTTTTTGAACAGTTACAATTTTTTTATAAATATGTTCTCTTAGCATTATTGTTTCTTTACTCTCTTCATCTTTCTTTTAAATGAACTAAGTATAACACAAAAAAGAATAGAGAAATTCTGAAGTGTATCTATATGTTAAGTTTGAAATTGAGGGATATTGATGATATCATGCATGTAAACTGATCCTGGTATATGCCGTTTAAGAGACTAGATAGTGTCCACTTTCTATTCGCTCTTGAGAAAAAGAAATAGATTGAGAAATCGGTGTATGTTCATTAGGTTTGCAAAGTGTCTTCTGACACTTAGCGAGAGTCTAGAAATAGTCTATCACTTACTAATGTTCTAATACTTGATCTTAATGCATTAGGAAGCAATATGAAAATTAATAACCTTTTGTGAAAGAGCAGTGAACGAAAACTTTAGATATAAGTAAGAATAAATCGTTTCTCAGTGATAAAAGTTGCAAGAATATGCGAGCATGTACAATGACATGTTTTCTTTAATCTCATTCTATTATTCTTAGTCATTTCTATATCTTTTTATCCAGCACAATATATGTCTTAGCATTTACTTGCGCAATATAATTTCAACATTAAACACTTACCAACTTATTTCATCTACATTCTATATTTTGACTCTAACTTGATCAGGCACTTGAACTTCTAAGTTAGTCCTTAAGAAAATGACTTTTATAACTTATAACTTGTTGCAATAATTTTGTATGCGTCCAAATTGCATGAGTGATTTTTATAACTTATAACTTTTCCTCCTATCTCGACTCTTGATGTTCTTCGTTTTTCCTTCTTCGTCATTAGCCAACTAAATTGCAAAAACTAAAGAATTACAAAGCTGTTGTGCCCAATAACTTAGGTTTACAAAAAATCAAAGAATTAAAAAAATTTGAAACAAATATGCCTCTTGTCAAAACCAAAATAAAATATCATTCAATGAAAATTTTACAAAACATCTCCCACTTAAAAGGATTTGTCTATGACAACTATCACGTTGGGCTAATGCTCTAACACTAGTTGTTAGGAATTTTGGGTTAGAAGCATGCAACCAACGTGATAGAAGTGAGTGGTTTTAATTAACTAATTATTAATTATTAGTTTAATCTACATGAAAAACTTCTAATAGACAAACTTGTTATAAAATACAAATATTCACATTGAATGACGCATCATAATTATTCTAGCAATTTTTTAAGTTGATTAGGGTTTAGGATTTAGGGTTTAGAGTTGGTGGGAAGCCTATTAGAGAAAAGGCGTTCGGAGAAAGTATTTTTGTTGTGAGATGAAATGAAAATAAAGAGCACTTGTGCCCTCTATTGATAGCTTTACTATGGCATTCAAACTAAGCAAGAACAATATCTTCCAAAATATTTATCTAATAAATATTTGACTCATTCTTTCTTTTTAATGGGAATTGCAAAAATATCATCCCCTATCGTAGAAAGGGCGAAATTTTTGAATTTTCCAACATATCTTATAGTTTGTCTATTTCTTTTAATTGATACTTATCCACTAAATGACAATCAGATAATATATTAAATATATTATTTTTCCCATTTAATAATTGTCCCATTAATATATCCAATATATTAATTTTCATTAAATAATTATCCAATAATTATTAACTTAATTAATAAATCCAATACATTAATTAATTATCCATAATATTTATCCAATAAATACCCATTAATCTATCCAATATATTAATAAATATATTAATAAATATATTAATAAATAAGTTAAACTAGTGCTCCTTACTATTATATCTATCATAGCTAATCTAGTTAGTTTGTGTTGGAAATAAAGGGTTTGAGCAAGCAATTAACACGATAGAAACAAGTGATCATTAGTTTAAACATAATTAATCTAATTAATTATCTAGATGCATTTATCTAGGTGGTTGACTTGTTATTAAATAAACAAGCTAACATTCAATGACGTCTTTGATCTAATTTAGCGGGACTTTAAGCTGAGTAGGATCGACTATTTTCCTTGGACGATTGATAACTCTCTATTTAGAGAGTTATTTAGCTTAGTTTTACTAAGATTTTATGTACTTTAGAATTTAATATCATAAGAATTGCATGAGTTTATGTTGGGATTAGACTAAATACATTACTTTATCAATTTAGGCATGTTAAATAAGAAATATGTTGAAAATGCACCTTTAAGGTATGTTTTTTAATGTTTCTCGCATTTTATTGCTTAAAACTCATCAAAGTTGTGAGCATTCATGATTAGCTCGAGAAAGAAAAGTGAAAGACATCGGTTTAGCCAGAATGTTACCAGCCGGTTTCATTCTCATAAAGGTGCAGAAGTTCAAATGTTTGAAGGCATTGACAAAGGTAATGCATTCCCAAACCGCATTCCAACTAGATCATAATTAAATATATGGAAAATTAAATTAAATGAATATAGACTAATTCAAATGGTGATGAATGGTAAGGATTTGCTGCTATCTCAAGCAAGGATACTTTGGCAACAAGTCAACACATCCAAATTTAGCATCATGTAATCATGAAAGTGTTGTAGTCGGGAGAAAATAAGGATTTCTCTGTCCTATAAAAAAGTCCTTTAACCAGCAAATCAAATATCAAATTTTGAAGTAAGCGTGAAAGTCAATTATTTTTATTGAATTCAAGAAAATCAGAGAGAGAGAGAGTTGTTTCGACAGTTGAGGACATTGTGAATGCAGAGAATATTGTTTCGAACTATCCTGACAAGAAGTTAAGTTGCAAGGTAGCCGTTGAAAAGTCCTCAGCGTTGTTTGTGAGTGAAACATAAGCAAGAAACTTTTCTTCTATTCCTTTTTTTACTTTAATTTTCGTCCAAACCTTTATTTATGCATCAAAACTTATTTATTATTTTGTACTATTTATTTTAATGCAAGTTCTTTCACTTATTGTTTTTCCATTTATTATTACTATTTTAATTTATGCTTGTACTTTTATGTTGTAGTTATGTTGTAGTCTTGTATGGAGATAATGTTATGTATAATAGAAATAGAACCAATTCCTACAACATTATTAATGCTACATGCATTTTTTGTTAAGTGATTGCAAGTTATATGAATAATAAAAAACTCATATGATTAGTTAAGGCAATGAAAAATTTATAGTTTACAAAGTAAATAAGTTAACTAACAAAGGTCGGACGACCATCCACTTTTCGTTTGCTTCTCACTTTGTTCCGGGAGAAAAAGGTGAAGAGAAGAGCCTTACTTTTGTAATTAAGTCTATGTTTAGACTATTTTTATATGTTTAGGTAAGGTACCTAATAAGCAGTCCACTAATGAATGCGTACCACATACTTAATGCGCTCAACATTAAGAGAGAATGTATTTTCTGAAGAAGACATTGATGTGTAGCATAAACTTTTCCTTTTTCCAAGTAAATTGCCTTAGTTAATGATCTTTGTATTCTTGTTATTAATACATTGAATGTTACTTAGCACCCATTTTTATTTATTATGCACGTTCAGCAATGAGTATTGTTGTTGATATTGTCTAACTGTAGACAATGCATGTCACACCTGCATTACTTTTTATTCCAACCTAACTTTTTTTATTTGTTTACCTACCCAATCCATAATATGATTTTACTAAAAGAATCAGTTCTTGAGAATAGATGACTTGTATATATTTATTACGTGATACAATTGACAGCATACACTTGCGTTTTCAAGCACTAGAGTAATGTTTAGGGCTTAGCCAATGCGAACCGCATTGTAGTTATTCTTGAACAAAAAAATTGCTCATGCACGCTCATCAACAATCTTGAACGATCTCTTTCAGTCTTCTAGACCATCGCTTCTTTTCTACAGTGAGTGCTCGGTGGAAAGCCTTTAGTGAAGGAAGCTAGGAAAAACTATCAAATGTTTGATTATGGAGAAGGAAGAAAGATTTCAACTTATAAAGTAGGTGTTCTTTGTTTGAAATGGGTTACTAAGAAATTAAGTGGAATGATTATAGATACCTCCCACGAGCTCTATTTAGAGTAGAGAATGGACCATTTAAATTATAAAAATCAATTTCTTGTTCTTCTTAGATATTTGAGGATATTTCTAACCGCAATCTAGTGATTCAATCCTAAGTTTGACTAATACCGGCTCAGAATGCCTACCACGTAGCATATATCAAGCTTTCTATCGCCTAAGTGTAGAATATTTGTCTCATCTTCTCAACCATCAGTGTCTTAGGACTATTATCCTTGAGATCCATGCTTAAAAGGTAAATGGCCCTTCTTGGAATCTCTAATCACATATCTTACAAGCATCTTGTAGATGTACGATGCTTAAGACAATGATATCATTCTCTTATACAATCTCTTATTATCTGGATCTCAAAAACGTACGAAGTGTCATACAAATTTTTAGTGTGAAATTGTTTAGCTAGCCACTGCTTGATATTAGTCAACATCATTACATCATTCACAACGAGTAAGATTTCATCTAGATTTAATAATATGAATGTTATTTTACTGTCAATGATTTTCTTTATGATTTGATAACATCATTAATCTCTTATACCAAAACCTGAATGCCTGCTTCAATCCATAAATAGATTTAACAAGTTTGAAAATATTTTGCTTCTGTCCTCTAGATTCAAACCCCTCTGGTTGGTTCATGTAAATTTCCTCTTCAAGATTGTCATTCAAGAATGGAGTCTTGACATCCATCTGCCATATCTTATAATTATAATATGTGACAATGGATGAGAAGATTCTTACAGACTTTTACATAACAATAGAGGAAACGTTACTTCATAATCCACTACTTCATAATCCACTCATTCTCTTTGATTGAAGCCCTTTGGTACAAGTCAAGCCTTAAAGGTTTGCACCTTCCCATCTACACCAATATTTCTCTTGTAGATCCACTTGCACCTAATCAACCTTACATCTTTTAGGGTGTCTACAAGTAACCAAACAGAATTGTTGTACATCGACTACATTTAAAGGTTCATGGCTTTTATCCAGTATTCCCGGTCAACATTTTACATTGCCTTTCTAAAAGACTGAAGATCTTCAATATTATCTTGGATAACATTGTGTGTCTCTAAGACACCTGTATAGGGAACCAGATTACTTCTTATCCTCCCATTTTTTCGAGGCAGGCGTCTTTCTTGACTGGGTGGGATTTGACCATCGAACCAAAATGATTCATCAACTATCCTAGCTAATGAGTTTCCAACACCCAATGCTATTTTACAGCCAATAATCCTTGTTGAGCCTCTTGTAACAACACTTGTTATAGGATCCATAGTATCATTGGACGAAAATTCTTTCGACACTATTGTTCATCGAGCTTTATGGTCTCCAATACAATTCTCTTCCAAGAATGTAGCATTTGTTGATAGAAACACTTTATTCTTTATCAGGGCTATAAATATAGCCACCTTTTGTTTCTTTGGGGTAGCCTACGAACAGGCATAGCTTTGAATGTGGTTCTAACTTCTTTGGATTTGTAGTCAGCATGTAGTCTAGACATCCCCAATTCCTGAAGTGACATAAAACTTCTTTACATTCCCTCAAGAACTATTTATTTCCCTTAAATGAAAAACTACGTTTAGTGCCTTTTGAATAAACTATCCAAGCGTTGGAAGATTCTCCGACTATATAAGACTCAAGTATAGGTAAATCTAATTTAGCTCGTAAGTTTTTTTCATTTTTTGTACTTAGGATAATTCCTTTTTCAATGGCCTACTTTCTAACAATGAAAACACTTCTCATTCTATTTCAACTTTTGATTATTATTACTTTGGGTGCAATGTGTTTATTTTATTCAATCATTTCTTCTTATGATTAACCTTTGAGGTCCAACCTCTAGGCTATGTTCTTGAGCTTCAAGCTCATGAACTGAACTTCTTAGAGACAACATTTGTCTCCACCTTTTAGTTCATATGAAAGAGTATTATTTATAGAATAAAAATTCACAATACTAGATTTATTGGCATCATGCCAATGAACATAAATCTCGCAAATGTTTTCTGTTGCATAAGCTATGGGTTCTTGAGGACCATTCTTCGTTATAATCATCTTCTTATGGTCCAAAGACAAGAGTGTCTTGATATTATCGTTTTACATGTAATCATTTTCTTCGATTAATTTATCACTAGACAATTTTTGATGGGTTCAATCCATGGTGAGCACCTACCTATAAATTAATTTCTTATAGGTTTTCTTGACATCCAAATGTTGTAGGGTAAGGCGGTATGTCTCGTGACAATAGTCGAGGTGCACACAACCTGGTCAGAACAGTCACTGATATCCAAAAACAAGAAAGACAATTTTGAGATTAGTGATAACTTTCAGTTTAATTGTCATTTAAAAAATCATCCATATGTTTTGGCATAAAATTGATTTTAAGACTTCTCAGATAACTTTTATCCCTATGGTTCTAGTTACCATCTTTCGATCTAACAATCTTTTAACTCCTTAACCAATCCATTTATAGTGTACCTCATCAATTTGAACCTCTCAATCTCTCTCAATAACTGTCGTCGAATGATAGACCAAATACTGATTGAGATCATAGTCTCATCTCTTTCGAGAAACTTGCCATGTTATTAATCCTAGTGAACACACACCGAGGAGGTCGACTCAAATTACCAACACATAACCCTATTAAGATCTCATGATTCAACTTGATAAGGATTGCAGGATCAGTTGACACCGATCCTTCTCTCACCATAAATTTTTAAATAGGGTTCCCCTACGCTAAGATTAAATAGGCTAATCTTGTTCATCTAAGTCCCAATCTTTTACCTATGTTTGAATGATTGATTTTAATGTGAACTATCTGAGTTATATTAAACTTCGATCATTATTGTAGTCTACTCAAAGTGATCTATGATTCCCAAGTAGAGGTGTTCTGTAAACTATCATCTTAAATATCTCTATCCTTTAGCATAACCTTTCTTAGGTAGAATTTCTTTCCAACCAATCCTTACATAATTAAATTAATCTTTAATTTATCATATTATCTAAAGATGTAAGTAACAACAATCAATCCTATTAATTACATTCACTTTTATGGATTATTAAGCTCTACCCATTTTTAAACCATTTTAAAAGAATATATTCATTTTTGTAGCAAATTTAAAATGAATATTCGTTTTTTCTCTTTTTTGAAAACCATTTTCCAAAAATTACATAATCCAAACATTCAATATAATCATTAAAATAAATAAAATATGTGAGATCTACATGCTGAATATTCCTAAATATAAAATCCAGTTTAAAATATATATCTAATATATTTAATACGTATTTAGGATACATGAATCTTTTTAACTTATGGTGAGATTTTAAATCTATATGGCATGCTCTATGCAACAACCAAGACATATATATAAGCAACTTATAAATAGTTAATGACAAATTTGATGTTTGACATAATTCTAGAAAATTTAAACCACCACCCTATTTCAATAGGTCTTCATCTTCTTGATCTTATGAAAACTTTGACTGGCAAAAACTAACTCCTTAAATATTTCCCAAATATTTTTCAAAAATATTTTAATAATTAAGTAAACTCCAAAGATAAATATTTTCTTAAAATTACCAATAAAAAATCTTATTTTAAAATCTTTCTTTTATATGATTTAAGTTACCCCTAATTTCCAAAAATATTAACTATAATTTAAACCCTTTCATTTTTTTTCTAAAAATGTTGGGTTTTAAATGATGTAGATATTTTTTCAAAAATATTTCAATTTTTTTTAAAAAAATCCTATCCAAATAATTTCTAAAAATATTTTTGGAAAATTGTCAATTTTTTCATGGAGAAAAATCCAAACAGTGATCGTTGGGTGGGTCTTTTTAATATAAGCTAAATACCCTAAAAATGGTTTCACCGACCATCTAGTGGTCATCGGTGAGTGGGGGCAGCTGAGGGTCGTATACTCAGCTTCTTGCCAAGACAGGCGAGAAGTAAGTCGTGGTCTATGGCACTATCATGTGGCGCGGCGGGTTCCCATTCCCTTCTTTATTATTTTTTTTCCTCTTTTTTGTTCCTTGTCTTTTTGGCCAGTCTAAATTGTAAAATTCGAAAAATTAAAATATCTAAAGTTTTTTCTATACCAATTGTTTAATTTTTCAAAATATATAAGAAAGATAAAAATCCTAATGACAAACAAAAAAAATCTCCAACAAAAAATAATAACATTTTAATATTCATCCAATGAAAAATAAAACTCATGAATAAAAAGTTTACAAAAACAACAATCATCTGAGCTAAATCTCTGATACAGTTGTTGGGATTAAAGGGTATGAGCATGCAATTAGTGCATCGGAAGCGTGTGATTACAACTTTTTTTACAATAACATGTTGTTTGACCACACTCTCGTTGACTGATGTCTTTGATCTTGTTTCTTTATGTTGAGTAGAATCGACTATTCCCTGTACAATCTTGAACGATATCCTCTTGTCTTCCAAGCTATGACTTCTTTCCTATGTCAAGCATTGAGTGGGAAGTGTTTAAAGAAGAGAGCTAGAAACTTTTTGTCAAAGGTTTGACTATAAATGGGAAGAAAATAGATTTCAACTATTAGTGAGATTTCTCTGTTTGAGAATGACTCTGAAATTAAGTGGGATGAAAATGAAGCCTCTCAAATCTCTTATTTATCATAGATAATGAATTATTCAAAATTAGAAAATATAATATCTTTTGATATCCAATATTAAAAGATATTATGAAAAATCAAACATTTTCTCCCTTTCTTTTTAAATGCCAAATTCAAAAATTTCATTCCCTCCACCAGGGTACTAAATTTTCTTCTTGAACCTTCTATTTATAGTTGAGAATCGATTATTTAGGGAAATATATTTTCAAAAATTTCAATATATCTCGTATATTGTTTCATTTATTTTTAATCGATATTTATCTAATAAACGTCAATTCCATAATATATCAAATATATTATAAATAAATAAATTACCAATTAATATATCCAATATATTAATTCTCTAATTTAATAATTATCCAATAATTATTAATCTAACTAATATATTAAACTATTTAGTTAACCTTTTCTCTTTAATAATTATTCAATAATTATTAATATCATTAATATGTGCAACATATTAATTAATGATCTCTTAGTTTCCAATAAATTAATTACTTATCATTAACATTTATCCAATAAATATTAGATTAATATATCCAATATATTAATCACAAAGTTTAATAAATAAACTATATACTCTAATTAATTATGTCCCACATAATTAATCAATGAATTTGAGCTCTTCAAATTTACTCACTAATAAAATAGTGTGCCAGCCAGTATGAACTGGCCTAGAGACCGGTAGACCTCGAGATTGAAAGCTACAACGACCCGACATGTGTTGAACTCTTTCGTACTATATGACAAGTCATGTCCACGGATATAATCGATCGTCTGTCATGTGATCCTTCACGAAGTTGTTCGTAATTCACAACTAGAATAAGAAATATGTTCTACTCCTATGGTTACATCTTTCTCCTTAAATGCCATTCATTTCTCTAATAAACAAGCTATTTATAGTCCCATTATATATTACTGTTCTCTCGGGCATATAAGAGGTTGATACTCTTTGTTCAAGCCTCATAATCAGTTCTTAAGAAAATAGTTCTACATTTTTCTTAATATTATAGGAGGTGTGAATTCTTTTTTGTGATATTGTGTTCCTAATCACTTACTTCGATAATCACCAACATGGGAGATTTATTGACCTAGTGTTGTTTGGGTGCTCTCACTCATGCATATCAAATGAAAATTTCATTAAGAATTTACAAACCACTTAAGATTACGATCACATTGACATATTATCTTCCTTTGTGAAGTAATTAATGCGAGTCTATAACGAAATTGTTAAACGGATCATAAAACTTCTAGTCACTTCTTATGCAAAAACTTCTTTTTGCATTGGTGCCCCCACTAAAATGTCTCTACATGAACAAGTAGAATTAGGTCGTCTACAACTTTTACAAAGCATGTCATACCAATAGTGTCACCAGGACTTAGACACCCTCATATAATGTAGACGTTTAAGATTATTAACTTGGAACTATATCTACTTGTATGTTCCACACAATTTTCTAAGTGTTCATTTAAATAACCATGGATGAATCGCCATTAATCTCATAATGCGGTATAACTGAATGACGTTTGTATATTAAATGCGCATCTAAGCAAAACAACAACCTTTATTAATAACCGAAATATCACATGAAATGTCTAACATTAAATGTTTTGTTATTTAATTACAAACTACAAGGCCTTTAAGGCACAGCCCCTAACATGTCTAACATACTTGTACAAGTGTTCATATTAATAAAATTGGGCTTATCGCCACTAATCCAATTTATGAGATAGGATTGGATGAGGTTTTTAATTTAAATGTGCAATTAATGAAAATAATAACTCTTCATTAATAATTGAAAATACAATAAATGTCATACATTAAATATTGCTCTTTAAATTACAAACTACGTTGTCGGGTACAATCCTTAACACCTCCCACGTTCGTGACTGTTGTTGTGATTTGTTGGTAACTCAAAGTCACAAAGATGGAATGCACTCATTCGCTATCATGGTGGAGGTACAAAAAGTATTCCCTTAAGAACAGATTCTGATACATGAACAAAGGGTGTCTTACCGCTTACTGCCCCAAAAAGATACTGGTTTTTTTGTTGGATCATGAACAAAATGTTTATTAGAGAAACAAGTGGTGTTTAAGTGGTGCTTAAAGAGAAATATTTTATCACGAGATATAAGATTTCTTGTCCGAATTGTGATTTATAAATAAACTCTTAAAAGATTATATAATAGATGATCAATTATATTCGTGGACACAAATTGTTATATAGCGCGAAAGAGTTTAGCACATGTATTTAGTGGAATAAGCATGATTTTAATGAATAGAGATTAGATCTTAGGTCATTTAGATTTCAATCTATAGGTCTGCTAATCCTCGAGCTAGATCATATTTACTAGTACATCGTTTCTATTAGAGTATTTGTTTAAAGGATTCAAACTAACTAGATTAATTATGCTCGACATAATTAAAAATAACTTTAGTTTAATATATTAACTAAAAATTAATATATTGGATAATTAATTGATATATTGAATATATTAATTAAGTTAATAATTATTTATTTTAAAGATGTATAAAATATGTGATATATTAATGGACAATTATTTAATTGGCCAAATAATATATTGGTTGATAAAAAACAAGTAAAAGAAATAAAATCAACATATGTATGAATTTTTGAAAATCACCTTCCTATGAATGGGAATGGAAATTCATCCCCTAGGGAAGGATTAGATTTTTTTTTTTTTAAATATCCATTAAAGAAAGTGATGTGTAAATGTTTATTAGATAAACACTTTGCAAGATATTCTTCAATGTAATTTAATATAGAATACTATTGTTGACTAGCTTGAATGTCAAAACAAATAATTAATGTTGATTGTGAGGTTGTTTAGTTCTAGTATATGAAAATGGGTCTAGCCAACAACATTGTTTGGAGAGAGATGCAGAGGTGCAAGGGATGTTTTGAATGAAAATGTGTTTGGAAAGGGGCATAAACCCCAAATAGCACATTTTCTTGGATGTTTAGCTAACATCATGTTTTTAAATATGCATTCTTTAAATTTTAATTCTAATAAACTAAATTAATTTCGCTTAATTAATATCTTTTAAATAATCAATTAATTCATTTTATGCTAGAATTTCAATTTCTAAGCTAGAAATTTTTGGGTTGTTATCGTATATCAAAGCCTTTTAATGTCAAGATTTTTTTTCTAGTATTAAAGGATGAATTTATAGTTGTGAAAACTAGAATATATTATTTTAGGTTTAAAGAAAGTTTAAATTTTGTCTCTATAATTTTAAAAACTATAATTTAAATAATATGGTTTGATAAGTCTCAAAAGATAGTCTTTTTCGTTCGTAACACTAAAGAATTAAATATATGACATTTAATTATTCACAAAATAAAAATTATATGATTTTTTTTTACCAATCAATCAATCAAATCTCATGCTAACACATGAGTAACTAATTTCAAAGTACTTAATTAATTAAGAATTAAAAACGATTATAACTACTTTTAAGCTTGATCAAATATATAGACTAAATTTTAATTTTTTTAATTTACAAAAGCTAAATTTTAATGTATAGACTAGATTGCAATTTTTTAAACCATAAATTATAAACTCCATCCCTTGGTCCAAACTTATAATTTAATGAAAATAACCTTAAAATGGGTTAAGTTTTTTTTTTTTTTTTTTTATTTTTTTTTTTTTTTGAATTTGATTTCGTTCAAAAGCAAACTTAGAAATATTGGGGTGACATTATTTTAATAAGAAATTATTGTTTAGTTCTCACATTTTCAATATAACTTTATTTAAGTGCTTTCAATTTTTAAAGTGGCAGCCACCGGCCTCTGAAATTATTTATTTTGTCTTCTATGTAATTATATATTTAACTAATTGGTCTAGTATTAATTAGTTTATATTGTGTAAAAAAAATGAAGGAAAAAATAAAAGCATAACCCAACATTTTTTTTTTTTTTTTTAATGGCTTGTGTTCCCTAGAGCGCATGCGCATGCAATATAAAAAGACAGACAAACCAGATCCAATTTCATGAAGAGGACTCCAACTTATTTTTGTCAATGAAATTACCTGTAATCTTGTGTATTTTATTATAATAGTATATGCTTCAATTTCAAGCTTTAATGCCCCCGCTCTTTTCTTCTTCTTTTGTATTTTTTATTTCTTCATTAGTTTTAAATTCGCTCTCTTTTTTTTTTGAGAAAAACAGAAGATTAATATTACAATCAACTGTTGGAAAAATAATAACTAACACATAAAAAGATAGTTGTATTTGGGAGGAAGTTTACAGAAATAATAAATGTCTGAATCACTTGCTGTATTTGATTTTGCCATATTTATAGCCAAATTACATCTATAAAAATAGATTATACCACTAACACACGATGTCATTATCACACGGGCCTTAAAATTTATCGCACAATCACACGATCAGTGTGATCGGTTAGATTAAATAAAATATTAATAAAGAAAAATCAGAATTAATAAATAATATAAATTATTTCAACATCCTCCCTTAATTCTGATCACCTTCATGCCAATCTTTG
>JBBMEG010025532.1:0-24309 GCA_037832605.1 Cyclanthera cordifolia
ACCGGTGTGCCCTAAACCTTTCTGTTTTGCAGGCCCTTTCGTCCTCTACTAAACAAATAGTACTGTGGATAGACCGTCGACCATTTTTCGGCATCAACATAATCTATAGTATTTTAAATTAAATTTTATAAAATTCAAATCTCTATGCCACAAATTAGCCTTAATCTTTAAATTAAAGGACTGTCTGGTTTGAGTTAATTGATCAAGATTCTCATAGAATAGGCATTTTGATTATCCTGTTCATTTTGAAAATTCTACATTACCAAACAACTAGAGATTCTCACACTTCAAGATCCTTATATGAAGGGTACACACATAGATTTAAATTTCATTTGAATACATGAGTTCTTAAGGTTGGTAGGGAACTGAATCACTCGTTGACAGGTTTTATCTATATATTTCTTTTATTAATTTACTTTCATAAATTTTCAATAAATACATATAGTTCAAAGTTTTTACAAATTTGTAACGACCCAAATATTATTTAACCTTGTAGGTGAGCTTAAAAGGCTATTTTATTTATTTTTGGCTTAATTTACATTTTTGACCCTAAGGGTATTTTAGTAATTTAATCCATGTAGATGAATTGGTAATTAAAGAGGTTAATGAGGGCATTTTGGTCTTTTGCAGGTTCAAGGGTATTCTGGGTAAATAAGAAAATTCTTTTTGTTTAAAAAAAATGGAAATGATTAGCTAATAATTAAAAACATTTAAAAACCAATCATTTGAAACTTTAAATACTATCATTGGGCAATTGATGGCTTTTTCGGAAACCTAGAGAAGCCATGATTCAGCCATCATTTTTGCTCTTAAATTATGTATCTTGCATGAAAATGTAGAGCTACTAGCATTGTTTTAGTGTCATCCCCTTTAGATTCTGCATTGTCCAATCGAGAAGCGTAGCATGTCGTAGGATGATTCATGAAGGAATCTACCGATCCAAGCTCACCACACGTCTCGTGATCATTCGCTATAGAGATCGAAGATGACACCATCGTTGTGGCCATTTTGTGAGATGTCGCAACCGGCCAACTACATACGAATCCTGAGCCGCAATCTATCGCATTCTCATTCGTGCAGCTGTCGCGAGGCAACACCCATCACTCCAACCAATCCGTGAAGCGTCGTGTGTTTGTCTCTGATGAATTGCAACCCGTGGTTTTGTTAGGCACTCTGACCCATACTGCATGTGTATAGCGCGTCTAATGGTAACATCAACCCATGCTAGGCTCTTGTTGACCCACACGTCCTACCTGGATTCCCGCGCTAATTTTTCCAATTTCAACTATATTTATAAATTTGACGTCCTAGGTTCATTTTTTTACTGCAGGTTTTAGTATTGATGTATCTGGATGGAAAGTTGAGCATGTTTAGGTGAATTTTCAATATTTGTTAATTATCTAGCTATGTTGAATGCAAGCATGTGTGTCAGTACAATATTATTATGTTTATATGTTATCATTGTTTATAATGATTTTGTGTTGTTGGAAGCATGTTGTGACGTACCTTTTATTTAACTGATAATGTTGTAGCAAGGTTGTCATTATTTTGATGCTTTTTAGGATGTGAGGTAAAACATGTCGTCGTGAAGGTTTGGAGATGAGATGTATTTCCCACCTCCAACTTTTGAGAATGTTAGATAACATGCTACTAAAGGCAAAGCGTAGTTTTTAACCTATTGGAGCAAGATCCTGATCCAAGTGTAAGCTGACTATGGGAGGATCTTTAGCTTCAGTTGATAGGTGAATTTTAGGTCGACTAAACTATTGGTGTGGCCTTCCACTTGTTCTGTCTCAGTGACCACCATTTTTTTTAGGAGCATATACACCTAGACGACAACCTGTGTAGACCTACATATGTCGAGTTTTGCAGCAACGTACAGTGTGTGTGCTTACAAGCACTAAGCACCGGGAGGAAGGCTCCCCTATGACAGTAAAGTCAACATACCATTCAGTCATGTCTAAAGCTTATCTTTCGGATAGTTCCCCAAAAGACTAGTTCATTGCTAGGCTTATTGATGATCAGGAGTTAGAGACTTTATGCTCCTAAGGTAACAAAGTTAAACCAAGAGGCTCTGGTTTAGGTCAGGTAAGTAGTTCATGAACCAGGTAGCTAGATATATTGCATGTTGTGATAATATTGGTTATGAACCATGTTGTAACTAGGTTGCGATTTTATGTTACTGTACATAATGTACCCTAGCTGGTGTTCTTAAGTATGTTGTATTCACCCTAGTTTTTTATTTTTCCTCCAGGTACATAACATTTATAGGAGCTCACCGAGGTGGCTAGCTGAAGAATTTTAGTGGATCATGGGGACTCGTTGCATTATGTTACCGTCTTTTATTTCAGTTATTTGTTTGGTAGTCAATTATCGGCCTGCTAGTTAGGATATTTATGTTGAAATTTTTGCAATTATTTGTTTTTAATATTATTTGGCCAGTGGCTTTAACAATATTTGAATAAGTTTGGTTTATAAATATAGTTGAAAAGTTGTTTTGATTATTTCTAATTAATTAAATTTAATTCATGCATGCTCGTAAGAACCCATTTTAGGAATGTGTTGGAATCAATACACGTGTAAATTTTGAAATTTGTATTTTATTGATTTGAATATGTGTGTGAGTATGTCGTACAATTTCTAATTGATTCCTCTTTTTCTTTTTCTCGTATATACAATAGTCTAAAGAGCTTCAAAATTTGTTCTCGACGTTTAATTTGTCTCAAGAATTTGCAACTTGTTCTCATGTTCATTTTGGTACAATCTCTAACTTTTTGATCTTTATTATCAGTCTTTTGACTGATTGATTTGATTGAATGATCTACTTAAGAGTTTGCAATATGTTCTCATATTCATTTTGGTACAGTCTCTAACTTGTTGATCATTTTTATTGATCTTTGATTAATTGATTTTTTTTTTTTGAATGATCTACTTGAAGAGTAAAATGTATGTTTTTGGGTTTTTTTGTATTTCATGTTTGCATGACTTGTCTATGAAATATAACTGTTTGACCATCAAACTACTATTAGGTTTAAAAAACATGTATGATCGTTTAATATTTTAAGAGTCTTATGCGTTTTTTAATTCTCTTTGGAGTTTCAAATCTCTATATCCTTCAAATGAGTAAGACCTATATTTTTAGAGGCTTAATTTATGTATCATATATGTGTTGATACATCTTTTCGGTCATTTCCCTTGAGCTTGTCTACACGGACTTGGGTCTCTAGATCATACTTAAAATTTGGATCCGATTCAAGATTAGTGAAACGAAAAGAGATGCGTTAAGATCACACTAGTATCCTATAATTAAAAAGTGTAGAGTCCTTCAAGCATTTATAAGATAAGATATGTAGACTTTCTCTCATCACCAAATAATTTTGAGATGAATGTCTATGCTATCTAATTGGTATAAGATTTCATTAAACCCAAACATGTATTTCGTCCATTAAAAATGGAATTAGTATCCGATTCAAGATCGGTGAATCTAAAAGCGACACAATTTCAAAGGGTGATCATGTTGGATCCCACATTGAAAAGTAAGAAGACCTTTTATCAATATATAAGATAGCCTAGGTGGACTACTCAATTTGATTTTGAGAGGAGTTGTCCACTTATCTTATAAATACTTATTTTGGCATGTGGAATAGTAGTGTGATCATCCAAATAACTGATCATCAAGGTTGAGTGAGATTGAAATGAAATCAATTACTATCTGTGATTATGCTTAGCGCATAAAAAAAAGAGAAACATTAAAAAACAGGATTTTAATTAGTTTAGTTTATGTTATCCTTTGTGGATTCCTTGTAAGTCCCCATCTTCGAATCCGCAATCGAAAATCAACAGTAGCCATAAGTCTAACGAACTGATCAAGACTAAGAATATGTATAAGCTCGATCCACAACTGTTGACCCACGAAGCAAATAACCTCTATCGAAAACACCAACATTATTCTTATCTTCAATTCTTCAATAGCATCCTCTATTTCATTCGCTTCCCCATCCACCAGCCTCCCCGCGGCGGCTTGCCGCACCAGCCTAAAAATGGAGTAGCCCACACAGGAAAACAAGCATTTATAAGATAGGTGAAATACTCCTCTTAGAATCAAAGAGAGTAGTCCACTCGGGCTATTCTTGCTTTACAATATGGGATCCAACATAACTCATCAAAATGGTGTCGCTTTTGGATTCACCAATCTTGAATCAGATATCAATTTCATTTTTATTTTACTGAATACCTGTTTGAATTTAATGAAATCTTATACCAATTTCGATAGTATGAACATACATCTTGTAACTATTTGGTGATAAGAGTAGTAAACTACATATTTTATCTTATAAATATTTGGAGAACTCTACACTTTTCTAATGTGGGATACTATTAGTATCCTTAACACACCCCCTTAAGATGGTGCCTATTTTGGGATACTAACGTGACACCACTTTTGGCTTCACCAATCATATATATGTTGATAGTCATGTCCCTTCAGCTTAACAGGTACATATACATAGATTTGGGTCTCTAGGTTTTAGTGCATAGTCATTTGGATTTGAATTTTTTCACTTAAACTTATTAATTGGACTTGTTTCTAGTTTCGTTTTGACTTAAATTCAAAATAAATCAACCTTTAGCCTAACTTAATTTCGGAAAAATAATAGATTTATGATTTGTAAAAATCAAGGACCCCAAAGCTATATTAAAAAAATAATAAATAAATAAGATAGAGAGAGAGAAACCGAATATATGGGAACAAACACAAATGTATTAGTAGCATTAAAACTTAGATTTCATGAAGCGTAAAGCATAATTGGAAGATAATACACCCATAAACCACAAGAAAAGTTTAAACAAACATAATACAATTTTTATCCTAAGCTCGGGGGCACCAGAGTTAGTGCTTATTTATGTAATAAACATGTGATGTTCAGTTGGAGGATGGTGGGTACTTCTTGTATGGCGGACGTTTCTTGTAGGGTGGGTACTTCCTTGGTGGGTAGTACTTTTTATAGGGTCGTTTTCTCTTGTAGTACTTGAATTTCTCGTCCTCCTCCGAGACGGTGGTTGTGGTCGAGAGCTTTTCATTAGTAACCGGATTCACTTCGGTGTTCGAGTTTGACGGATGCTTTAGAGCTTGAGCAGTGGTTAGAAGTACCACTGCCAGAAGAAGGACAAGGAAGAATTTCAGAGACATTGTGGCTTTTTGGGGTTGAGTTGCCTGTTAGAGACCTCAAACTTTGTTGCCCTTTATAGATAATTTAAGGTTATTTTTGTAATTTATCAATTATAAGTTTTATTTATTTGTTTTCTTTTCATTCAACAAATTGGATTAGGGACATTCAATCATAACAGCTCTTAATTTTCAAATTATACTTATTTCAGCTGAGTACATGTAATTAAGAGATAAAATTAAAGAAACAATTGACTTAATTAAAAAGTTTTCCTTTCATTCTATCTGAAGATAGTTATATAGAGTACATCAAAATTGCTAACCTTACATAATATCTATAATCTTTAAATAACTAAATCTATAAAATCTAATAATTTGATCAAATCTATAAATTATATATTCATAATTTTTAATTCGCCTCCTCAATGTTGAGCATGTAAATTACAAAAGTCCAATTTATCAAGCAATATTTAAATTGTTGCTTCTTAAGTGCATTTGTTAAAATATCAGCTAGTTGATGATAAGTAGAATATATTTAGTAGTAAGATTTTCAAATAGCAATTTATCATGAACAAAATGACAACTTTCTATCATTAAACAAATTCTTTGCAATATGAAGCGTACATTGACTATCACAAAATAATTGCATAGGTTCAAAATGCATAATAACAAGAGAGGTCATTAAAGATCTCAACCATTTTAACTCACAGTATAGCAACAGTCATTGCATGATACTTAGCTTAGCAGAGGAGCGAGACACAATTTTTTGGAAAATTGGAGACGATCTAAGAAAAATCACATACCCTATCAACGGGTAAGCTGCTTAATCACTATCATAAAAAGCAGTGAAACACAATTCACTTATTGATGATAACAAAATCTCCTAACGTGGAGCACCCTTCAAGTTACGCAGTATTCAAAGGGTAAATTTAGAGAAGAGAAAAAATTAGAAATATTATAAGCTAAAAAGTTATGGCTTCCTAATTCTTAATAGGTACACTTTTTTAGCCCACTTTTTTACCTTTTATCTGTTTGATATTTATATAAAATATATGAAGTGAGGACATGAATCAACTCAAATTTTCGGATTAGGGAATCTACATGTACCCTATTTTCTATATGAGTTTTTATTTTTTGAAATTCTATTTCTTGCATGGGTTGGGCCAGCCAGTTGTTTCTTTTTTTTAAAAAAAATTGAAAATATTTTTTGTATTTCATATAAAATATTAATCGTGATAATTTTTAATACTTTACGAAATATTCTTTATAAAAAAAAATAAACAAATACTGGTAAGAATTTGGAAGAGTAAAGAATCAAAAAATAATAATGAATTAATTAAAAAAAAGGAAAAGTATATGTATATATAATTATTTCGTAGGTAATTGATAATTTGGAGCAAGATCTCTTGGGTTTGCCATGAACTTGCGGATATAATATCAAATCCCAAACAAATTCTTAACAAAATGTTTAATTAAGTTCTAATATCTACTAATATTTAAATGTTTAATCTTAACTAATAATAAATATATTTATTCCAAGCACTTTTCCTCGAGTTGAATCATGTAAATACACATGGTCAACTTGATAGCAAAGTCATTGTATGTCATACACACAAACGTTAGATCTGATGTTGATTTTATTGTTAAACTTAATATCCTTTAATGATGTTGTGATTGTTTAATCGAATAGAGCAGGATCACACCTAAAATAAATTGAGAATAATAACAATAATGAAGAGGAAGAAGAGAATAATACATAATGATTTAACGTGTAAAACTCGTAAACAAATTAGGGTAAAAACCATAGGCAACGATAAAAATATCTTACTATAAAAATAGAAGTTACTCTCTTACAAAGTAGGAACGCACTGATCTCACAAGGAGAAACTCTCTCTATGTTTATCTTACACACACTCACTCACTTAGACGTGGGATGTCTTTGAGATTTTGGGATGGTTTGTCAACAATAGGCAATCACTTATTTATAGCACTTCCAAACTTGGGTTCAAGTATAATTCAATGGCCATAAATTAGTCACATCTTGCCTTTGATAATGTAGACAATATCATGTGGTCACAATTTTGCAACAATTTCACTTTGGATAAAGTGCATGCATTAGATAATTTTACATCAATCTTGTACAAAGAGTGTTCTAAAATTCTCTCCATCAATCTTGCAAAAATGTGAATGATCTAGAATTCTCCAATATTATTTAACAAATGAGATGCTAAAATTATTGCATCTCACATATCCCGCTTATTTCATGAACCATCAAATTGTTGTCGATCACGTCGACAAACGTAATATATAACAAATACGTTGCATTATTGAATCGCATGAATAATCAT
Source organism: Cyclanthera cordifolia (assembly GCA_037832605.1). Taxonomy (NCBI): domain Eukaryota; kingdom Viridiplantae; phylum Streptophyta; class Magnoliopsida; order Cucurbitales; family Cucurbitaceae; genus Cyclanthera; species Cyclanthera cordifolia. The sequence goes on from JBBMEG010025532.1 coordinate 7,513, forward strand.
GTCGATTTCTTGAATCCTCAAACTGACGTTGATTACGTCCCTGATCAGAGTATATAAGGAATAAGATGCAAATCATGCATCATATGAATCACATTTTAATATCTTGATAAATACAGAAAATCATGAATCGATATATACCATGATAATTTTGAAAATGACTTAACCCTTTGAATTTTTCATTACTTTCCACAAATATATAATACACAATATCAAATCTCAAAAAGATCTCCTAACAATTTTTTAGCAGAATATCACACATTAAATTATAATATCTAAATATTTAAATGTCAAAAACAAATAATAAAAAGATTTATTTTATCCACAGTATTTTTTAGATTTAATAACCATTCCACAAACCAATTAATAAAAATAAAACTAAATATTAAAAAAAAAAAGTGTGAAATTTGATAAAATCTCTTATTTGAGAATTATTGGAGAGCTGTATTATCGTTTGATCACGGGATCCAAAATATGAAATGGGCTCCATGCCATTAAACTATGAAATTGACCGTTAGAATTTTCAAATTGTTCTTTTTTTTTTATAAGATAACAATAATCGGGGGCAGAGGATTCGAATCGGTAACCTTATGTTCTTGGATATTCATCGATGTTGTTGAGCTACTACTCTTTTGACTTTTTAAATTGTTCTTTTCTTCTCTAACGAAGAAAAAATCATTTATATACATTTTATTAAAAAGAAAAACTTGTCTATTTTTTGAGTATCTATGAATAATATTAGGTTACTATTATTTTTTCTTTAATCAGTCAAATTTTTATTTTGTATATATAATTATATGACCTATTATTATCCATATAAATAAGGAAAAATCCAATATTTTTTTCTATTAAAAATGAAATGCTTCTTCCAGTCACCTATCGATCTTTCTCGTTGTCGGCTTGAATAAGGCCGAAATGTAATAAAAGAGGTCAATGGTTAGGTGGCTGTGAAGTGATGAAAGGCTGTCAAAAATAAAAGCCATATCTCAATCAATTAAATGAGGAAAATTTAAAAAATTATATGTTTGTAATTGCTGGTTTATTATAAAACAATTTTGTTTATTAAATAATATTCATCGAATATTCCTCAAATTATATTCATATCATTATTGTCTTCTAAATTAAATATTCATGACAGTATTTAGTGAGATAATTTGTGTTTAATAAAAATAGAATAATAATAAAGGTTAAATCAAAATTGAGTAAATAAAAAAAGGAGAGGGAAGATATAAGCTATTCATTAAGATTCTCTACCTCTATTGTCAAACAAAAGAGACAAATTACATTACATACTGAAAAACTCAAATTGGAGTAGAGAAACTACACAAATTTTAAACATCACTAAATTTTTATATAGAGAGTTTCAAATTAAGTTATGAAAATTCCTAACTTATAAGAGTCACAATAGAAATACAAAATTACTCAAAATAAAAATAATTAAGATAACAAGTTAAATAAATAAAATTTCCTAATAGAAAATATAAAATCACATCCCCTCCGAAATATATATATATATATATATATATTTTTTTTTTTTTGTCCAATATAAAAAAGTTATATTTTAAATCTTTAAACTGTTTGTTTGTGTTCAATTTTTTTCCAAATCACTTTTCATTATTGTACATTACAATTTTTACACAATTCTTTTTATCTGTTCTACTCACCTACACACACTTTTTTTTTTATTAGTCATTTTGACTCAATTTAGATTACTTTAAAAAAAAAATGTTAAATTAAAATATTTTTTTATAGATAAAGTTTCTTATTATTTGAGAATTATAGATCAAAAAAAAATTGACTATATTTGAGAAAAAAAATTTGATCAACGAATTCAATATCACGACATCAATTCTTATCTTAAGTTCAATAATTTCTAAATTTTAATATTTATTTGTAAATTTTAACTATCATTTTAGATATATGCAATTTCAAATTTATATATTTAATTTGATTTTTTTTTTAAAATAAATCAAAATTTCTAAATACTATATGTTATAAGCTAAAAATATTTTGAAAGACTCGGAAGAGATTGAGAACTGCACAAAGGACAAAGAAGCAAATGCCGACCCTCCGGGGTCGGCCAAATGGAGGCCTCGACCCCTAGGGGGCCGGCCAACACCCTTGTTGACCCCCCGGGGGGTCGGCCAAATGGAGGCCACAACCCCCGGGGGTTAGCCAAGTCCATTTCCGACCCACCGGGGTCGGCCAAGCAATTTTTAGTGCTTTTAACTATTCTCCCTAATTTTTGTTTATGACTTAGGCATCAGAGGCCATGTGGCTCAAACCACACCGGTGTGTCCTAAATTTGCTTTTTTACAAGCCCTTTCGTTCTCAACTAAATATTATAAAGAAATCAATCAGTAGAAAAAGCCAATTGGGAGAGAGAAGACGACATGTGTGCCCGCTACCCCGAATTGTTCTTACCTTAGTTCACTTTCAAAGACGAAAGTCTCCTAAGGGGAGAATATTGTAACAGCCCGGAATTTGACTCTTTAACGTTCAAGGTTAGTTTTGTAATTTTGTGCTTACCGGGACTATCGGAAGTCGCTTTGAAATTTATTGTGTTAAATGTACTTAATTAAGTTATATCTCAAGAGGTGTGAAGTCGAAATTTGAAAAATAGGGGTAAATTTGTCATTTTTAGCCCTATGGGCATTTTGGTAGTTTTCTAGGGTTTTTTTTGACTTATATATAAAGGAAAAATAGCTAAATAATCATTTGACACAAATTTCAACGTCGCCTAATCATTGGCACGCTCTCCCATCCGACACTGCCAGCTGCCGACCAATCATCGCTTCCTATTTCTGGTGCATCTACGACAAAGACTGCGATTGGTAGCCCCGTCTTAGCTTTGTCAGTTCAAAGACCGTGCAATGCCATTATCGCGAGTTAGGAGCCACTGCGAATGCGCCACTTGTCGCGCACCGTTTCGCTCCAGCATCTGCGGATAGGGCAGCCAATCAAGGCATCCTTGAGCTCAATGTCACAGTCGTACTTCAGAGGCAGCAAAATGGCGACTGTGCGACACTTGCTCTAACCCGGCGAGTAAGTCAGCCGAACAAAAATGGCAGAGCGGGTGGCACAACAGATGCAACCTCTATCACGGGCATCGTGAAAAGGTTTTCGAAAAAGGGAGAAAGAGAGTTTTAAAATGCTTTTGTCTTTGAAAACTATATGAGAAGATGCATTATGACATATCAACGATTACTTTAATCATATAATAACTTGATAGGAAAAAAGCTTCAAGAAGTCATACCCCCCTATAGGACATTTTGGACCATAATGGATGTGACACCCTTGCATATGAAAATGGCGAGGAGTCAATACCTAAAACAAAATGAAGTAAACTATACTAACATGCAATAATAACAAAATACCATAAAAGCATGGTGAAACGGGGTTGATCGGGCATGTGGCCATGTGCAACACGCACTGAACAAGTATGACCGTCATACTCAGCGGCGACAACCACTGCAGTCAACATTGCTGATAACCCCTACGTGGAGTGTTCGTGTTCTGCACTGCCATTTCTCGAGATAGAACTGCAGCTTTGGATTGGAGGCCTTGGACACTCTCTCATGATTATCATCTTATATCCATGGTTACAATAACCTGTATTTCAAGAGGTACTCATTCATGGATGTACGTCCTAAAACATTTTTTAACTACTTGTACGATTAACCTCACAGTGGTTGTCATACTAGTCGCACTACCATACCTACTAGTTGTTCAACAACCAATCTAAATTGAGTAAGACACAATTAACACCTCATCCCACACTCTCAAGTGTATGTTATAGATGTAGATGAGTTATAGATCTAGAATTTTATTTGGTAGCTTATAACTAGGATTCTTGGTATGCGTTTTAGATATCAAGCATCAAGAATCAAGTAACTTTATGGCACAATCTTTAAGAAGTTTCTACTTGCGCTAAAGCTCTAGTAAAACTATTACATGTTATGTCATACATCAAGTCTCACACTTACTCTAGACCGCGAGAGATGTTTATTGTAGAACCAAACTCTTTAGGTGACTCTCGATCACTTTAGAGAAGGAACCTTTAAAAGGATTAGACGTTATCAGTAGTATAATTCATGATAAAAAAGAAAACAATCAGGTAATCCAATTTTTTTTTTCTTTTTTTTTCCCGAAGTTACAAGACTGGGGTGTGTGACTCCAATCGAGTATTCTAGTTAATTTCACAACAATAATCAATTTTGTTTTTCTAACAACAACAATATATGCTTCTGTGTAATTAAAATTTCAATATCAACCAATAATTATAAAATAATATATGCATAAAAAAATTTCACATGGTATCAATGATTTAAATAATAAATGAATATGAAGTACGGATAAAATAAATAATAATAAATTATGATACTTGAGAGCCAATAATTCAAAAATCCTTAACATATATCATTATATATTGATGAAGAAAAAGTGTCCATAAAATTTTCAAAATATTAATCTAATAATCAATAAAATTCAACTTCTTGGGTATTTTATTGTTAACAAGTATAGACTTTTAAACTCATTGTAACATTCAATTTTGGCAAATAACAATTATGAAATTTATGGGAGGAGAGTGAAGATATTGAAAGGGTGGAGAGTTAAAGCATAAAGGAAGGTTAATGTTGAAAAACTAAAACGGAATACTATAACTAAGATTTCAAGTGAACATTTTGAGGCAGAGATGGACCTTTGGCTTTTTTGGCAGAATAAGAAAACGAATGAAATTAATAATGGAAATATATAAGCAATGGGCTGTTGCCAGTAAGACTGACAATAGACAAAAGAAAGAAATTAATCATTTTTAATCTATCTTCTCTCACTTCAACCCTACTACTTTCTCGACAATTTTGAAAATACAATAATATCACTAAATTGGTAAAATAAATTATATGTGAGTCGGTTAAAAAGCATGTTTGGACAAAATAATAATAATAATAATTGATAAAATGATAGTTATCTATACTGAACGTGGGAATGAATATCTTTGCAATTATTTTCATTTATTTCCACCACATCAAACATGGTCTAAAAGTAACATACTATATTAATATAAAATTAAATTAACTTCTGTTACAAATTTAAGTTTTTATTACATTTAATCAAGCTCAAGAATGTGAAGCCCGAAACAAAACAGCTCATTTCCATTCTTTGTGCAGAACCGAACCGAACCATGTCTTTACTATTTGCTGAGATCTTGGGTGTTTGTTCTTGAACCAGGCAATAAGAACCAATGCTCTAGATGATGCAAGAGCAAGGAGATGTGTCCACACTTACTTTGTCTGCGTGACACGTAGAATAGCACTAACGGTTTGAACAAAACCCCTCATCAAACTACTGTTCCTCATTTCTGCTTCCTCTTTCGTCTTCGTCTCTCATCGACAACTGAAGCTCTGTCGCATTTGGAACTTGAGGTTCTTTCTTCTTCAAACAAAAATTTCAGGTATGAGATTCTTTCTTCTGCTCTTGCCTTTTTAAGTCGAGTAAACTGTGTAAAGTATTTTCATATTTCTTCTTTCTTTTCTTGTGAGAATCATTACAATCAAACAATGCAATGAAGATAAAGCATCTCAACAAACACAAAGCAAGAAGAGATAAGAGAGAATTAAACACAACAGTTACGTTGTTTAGCAATATGCCAACATCCACCGGAAAAACCAGGTTGGTACCATTTTTTATTCTCTTTTCAGTCTTTTCTTTTCAACACCTTTTATATTACAAAAAATACTCCTATTTATAATTCTCACTAATATAAGCTTTTCGGTAGAGACTAGGTGGTTAAATTCTTTAGCTGATTAGAGCTTGTAACTGCTTTTGTATTGAACATAATTATCAAAGTGAGTTGGAGAAACTATTTAACAAATTATGGTTAATGGTCATGATGTCCAAAGACCTCACTTTGTGAGATGTATTATGCATTGTCATTTATCAACACAACAGTTATCCACCTTAAATGCAATGCTCTTATATTTTTGTAGTAATGTATTTAGCTGATAGGTCTATCTACTACTCTGAGTAGACTCAGACAGTGATTAAACTTTGCTTTCGTCAACATATCTGAAGCATTGTCTTTGGTCTTGACTTTTCTTACTGATATTACTCCGTATGATACTACATCTCTTACAAAGTGTAGTTTTACATCTATGTGTTTAGATCTGGCATGAAATTGCCGGTTCTTCGTTAGAAGAATTGCACTTTGATTGTCACACAGAAGTTTAAGTTCTTCTTGTTCATACCCTAGCTCTCCTATGATTCCTTTCAATCATATGACCTCTTTAATAGCTTCATCTGCTATAATAAACTAAGTTTCAGTAGTAGAGAGACCTCTTTTTGTCCAGATCCCCTACATAGTTAGAGTGTACATAGCCTCTTACTATTGGTCTAATGGTACTATGAGTTTTATAAAGCAAACCTGTGTTAGTGGAACCATTTAGATATCTGAGTATCCACTTGGTAGCCTCCCAATATGAGTTACTAGGATTCCCCATATAACTGCTTACTAAACTTGAGTAGTGAGCTAGGTCTCGTCTGGTGCTCACTATCAAATACTTAATACTTCCTCTAATATTTGCATATGTGACTCTACTTTCCATAACATTTTTCCATCCCTGGTCTGCTGGAGAGTCTTTAGCTGAACGCTTAAAGTGTTGAGCTAGTGATGTGCTAACTATCTTTGAGTTGTTCATGTTATATTTACCTAGCACCATTTTAGCATAAGTGCCCTTAGATAGAAACAACTTTTCATTACCTCTATCTCTTTTGATCTCCATTCCTAGAATTACCTTGACTCGTCCTAGATCCTTCATCTCAAATTCTGAGCTCAATTGCTTCTTAAGGTTCTTCACATCTTCCATATTTCTATCAGCTACTGGCATATCATCTACACAAAGTAAAAGATAAACATAGTTGCTTTCACTAACCCTTTGTAATACACATAAGCATCCTATTGACTTATGAATTTTATCCTTATGGTGTAATTATCAAACCTGTTATACCAACATCTACGAACTTGCTATAAACCATACATGGATTTATTGAGTCAGTAAACCAACTGTTTCTGACCCTTTTCCACAAACCTTTCTAGTTGATTCATATAAATTTCTTCTTCTAAGTTTCCATGTAAGAAAGTAGTCGTTACATCTATCTTTTCAAATTCTAGATTTTCACATGAAACAATTACTAGAAGAATTCTTATGGATGCGTGCTTTACTACTAGAGATAAAATTTCATTATAATCAACCCATTTTTTCTGCTTGAAACCCTTAGCTACAAGTCTGGCTTTGTATTTTACTGCATTCTCTTTTCAAAATAAGTTTCCTTTTAAAAATCCATTTGCAAGGAATGAATTTCTTATGTTTTGGTAGCTCCATTAGATTCCAAGTCTTATTTTTTAAATACTGATTGAATTTCACTATTCATTGCTCCTTCCCATTTGATTCAATCTTTGTCACTAAGATTAACATCATATGACTGAAGATCTTTTCCAAAATTACTTGAACCTTCAATATTTGCAAAATCAACCTGAGAATATCTGGCTGAAGGTCTAGTCTGTCTTTTAGGTTATTAAGCTCCAAAACCTAACCCTGTGGGGTGATCAACATATGTAGAGTTTGGTTGTTCTTGTACTAGTTCTGACAAACTTTCTATTTGATAAACATCTTGAGAATTTGGTTTAGGATGATCAAATTCTCTTAGCAGCTCCACCATAGAACTAAAGAGTTTACTTTCAGCTTTAAACTCAAAATCTTCTTTGGATTTTGAATTCATATAGAATTCATCTTCCTTGAAGATCACATCTTTGCTAATTAGACATCTTTACTAATTAGACATCTTTGTTATTCAAAATTCCAAACCTTGTACCCTTTGGTCCTTCCGAATATCCAATGAACATACATTTCATGGCTCGAGGCTGTAGCTTTCCTTGTCTTTTGTGTATGAAAGTTATGCTTCAAAAACCTTCAGGATGGACAAATTTGGAGAAAAGTCCGTCCACCTTTCTATTGGTGTTTTTAATTCTATGGAAGTATTGGGACTTCTGTTTATTATGTATGCTGCTGTGACGCGGAGTTGCTTCAGCCCATAACTCTTCACCAATTTCTGCCTCTGACAATATACATCTTCCCTTTCCATCAAGGTTGTATTCATCCTTTCAGCTACTCCATTCTATTGAGTAGTGTAACGGGTAGATTTATGTTTAAATAACCTAAGCTTCTCACTGTAGGAATTAAAGTCATTACTCATAAATTCTAGACCATTGTCTGTTCATAAGTCCTCAATCTTCTATCAGTTTACAGTTCAACTCTAGTACTTACTCCACAATTTTGCAAAAGTTTGATCGTTAGATTGATGAAACAACACTCATACTCTTCTGAAGTAGTCATCTATAATTGACAAGAAATAACGAGCACCATTCCATGAGGGAGTTTGAGTAGGCCCCTAAAGGTCAACATGTGCATAGTCAAGAATTCTCTTTAAGTAATGCTCCCCTTTTGAAAATTTTTGTTTCTTTGATTTTCCTAGAATACAGTATTAACAAACCATAGCCTTTTATCCCCCTATTTTTAATCAATCCTTGCTTGGTTAACTCTATCGGTCCTTGTTCACTGATATGAGAGAGCCTACGATGCCACAATTCTAAGCCATTGAGATGTGAGGAATTAGAAAATAGTATTGAGCTAAAAATTAATACATTCCTTATGTAATTCAAGCCATTGTGTCTTTCTCCACAAATGATCTCCCTGTCTTCCTTTTGAACTTATAGTTTTCCAGCTTTTCCAAGAAATGTACACCCTGTTCATCAAGGATCTCTAAGGAAATTAGATTTCATCTAATTTTAGGTACATACCTCAAATTTTTAAGTAGTACCTCTCTGTTTTCTTAGAGCTTAAGCACTACTAAACCTATTCCCACAACTTGACAAGTGTGGTTATCTCTTATGTAAACTGAATCTTCATTCCATGGTCTATATTTTACAAACCATGTCTTGTTTGAGGTTGTATGATAAGGTACACCTTGAGTCCATGACCTAGTCTTCCTTTACTTCAGTTGTTTTATTCATGGTTTGAGTATTTGTAACAACCAACAACTCACATAGCTTAATCTCCCTTCTTCAACATTTGTATCTGACTTACTGTGATCATTTGTTGCATCTTCTTTGTACTCTATTTTGTAGGAAGAACCACTTTCGTCAAAGGTTTTCCTGTAAGAGTCTTTCCTTGAATTCCTCTTATACTCCTGATTACTCTTAGGCAGTCTCTCTTGAAATGTTCTTCTTTGTGATATAAGAAACATTTCAAGACTGATATTTCTCTATTTGATTTAAAACAATTTTTCCCTGTCTTCTATCTTTTTTAGAAATTTCTGCCTTTTGAGTACAATAATGCAGCTCCTCCATTAGCTTTTTTTCCATGCTTGATTTCTAAATCCATACACTTTTAAGCATTTATTACTGTATCGAAATTCACACTATCTCTTCCATATTTCATAGCAATGTTGACATCTTTAAATGCATTATAAATTGAGTTTACAAGTATGGTTGCTTCACTTTCAGTATTAAGCTTTTCTCTTGAACTACTAAATTCATATGTCAGTTTCTTGAACTCATCTGAGTTCTTAGTTAGACTTCTTGATGAGATCATTTTGAAAGAAACAATCTTTCCCTAGCATATAAATTTTGGCAGGAACTTTTTTATCAGATAATAAATGTAGTTTAAGCAATACCTTGTAAATGGAGTCTTCATCCATTACCTGTTTGAATATGGAGTCACTTAGGTTTAGCATTATTATAGTAGTAGCTATATCCTCCATTTCTTTTTTACTTTTTTCATAGATTGATGAAGATTCATTGGTTGGAGTTTCAATGGCTTTGTTAGCCTTTTGTGCGATTAGTATGATTTTTATCTTCTTCGCCCATAGAGTAAAGTCCCCATTTCTACTGAACTTGTCAATCTCATACTTAGTTCATGTAGCCATAATTCTTAGCCTCGTCATTTGATTCTTGGATCGTTTTCTTGATTTGTGAAACTGCTTCTTTCTGAATAGCCTTACTGTGATACCATAATTGTTACCAATTTCAATTTTTATTACATTTAATCAAGCCCTAGAATGTGAAGCCCAAAACAAAACAACCCATTTCCATTTTTTGTGCTAAAGTGGACCAAACCATGTCATACTATCTGATGAGATCTTGGCAGTTTGTTGCTTGAACCGAGCAATAAGAACCAATGCTCATATGATGCTAAAACGAGTGGGATGTGTTCTTACTTACTTTGTCTACGTGACACGTAGAATAACACTAAGGGTTTTTTAACAAAACCCCTCATCAAACTACTATTCCTCATTTCTCCTTCCTCTTTTGTCTTCGTCTCTCTTCGACAAGTGTAGCTCTGTCGAATTTGGAGCTTGAGGTTCTTTCTTCTTCAATCTTCCTAAAAAAACTTTCTAGGTATGAGATTCTTTCTTCTACTTTTGCCATCTTAAGGTGAGTAAACTGTGTAAAGTATTTACATATGTCTTCTTTCTTTTCTTCTAGGAATCATTACAATTAAACCATACAAGGAACAAAAAACATCTCAACAAACACAAAGTAAGAAGAGATAAGAGAGAATTATATAGAGTAGTTACATGGTTCAGCAATATGCCTACATCCACGGGAAAACCAAGTTGGTAGCTTTTATGTTACAAAAAATGCTTATATTTACAGAGTTTTAGTTAATTAAACTAGGTTTATAGGTTATTATTTATGTTAGGCCCGTTAGACCCATTTAGTAGTTAGGGTGAGGATGTAAACTCTATATAAAGACATTGCATCTAATAATACAATGTAAATAACTTTTCAATCTCACTATTGTTTACATGGTATCAGAGCCATGTCCCAAACATAACCATGTCTGTAGATGGCCTCGGGGTAGGACAAAGGCATGTGGAGCCTTGGGATGAAAATTTGTAGAAGCTTTATCGCCAATCTGGATGTGAGCTAGACAAATTGACTAGCGGTGTACTCTCAGGAGGGGAGGAGTTAGTCGGATATAATAGTCAGAAAATCCGATTTATCAAGACCACCGGTGTAGTCTTCGGAGAAAATGAGTTTGTTTGATGTCTACTTAGATTGATTTACTATTCGAGGGGAGGATTGTTGGGATGCAAACATGTTTTTTTCGGTATGTTAGTCCTTATCGTACAAAATTAGTTATGAAATCTTTATAAAATTGCATCTTCATAGGTTATTCTCAAGTTTAAAAGGGATATTGTGGTTTTTATCCAACTTCTAAAAAGTATATTATTTCATCGGATGTTACGTTCTTTTAAAATGTAGCTTTTACTTCGTCGTCTAGCCCGTCTTCTCAAGACTTGACTTGTTTTTATATGAAGTGGTCTCGACACCATCTCCTTCTGAGTTAGTTCCTTCTAGTCCTCATATAACTCATGTATATTCCAGACGTTCGCGACAATAGTCTACAGATACTTGCGCTACACCGATAGTGTCTTTGTCAAATGATTTACAAGTAAGTGATGATCTTGACTAACTTATTGCTCTTTGTAAAGGTAAGCGTTCTTGTACCTATCCTATCTTGTCCTTTTTGTCTTATCATCAGTTGTCCTCACCCCATTATTCTTTTATTACATCTATTGATTTTATGGCACATCCTAAAAAATGAGTGAGGCGTTGTCCCATTCTGGGTGGCGTCAAGCGATGGTTGAGGAGGTGAATGCACTAGATGATAATGGCACTTGAGAGTTAGTAAACCGATCTAGGAAAAACAAATAATTGGGTCCAAGTGGGTGTATCTTGTCAAGGTAAACTCAGATGGATTGATGACACATCTGAAACTGCGCTTGGTCGCCAAAGGTTATGCTTAAAGTTATGATATTGATTATAGTGATACTTTGTCTTCGGTTGCCAAGATGACATCAATTCGATTATTCCTTTCTATGGCAGCTTAAAATTCTTGGCATTATATCGACTTGATATCAAGAATGCATTTTTGCACGTTGACCTTGGGGAAGAGCTTTATATGGAGCAACCACCTGGGTTTATTTTTCAAGGGGAGAATGCCAAGGTGTGTAAGCTTCGAAAATCATTGTATGGTTTGAAACAGAGCACTCGAGCATGGTTGGGCAAGTTTAGTCAGGCCATTAGTAAGTTTAGAATGAGAAAGAGTCATCTGATCATTCTATGTCTTATCAGAGATCTGGACAAGGTATTCTTTTGCTCGTAGTATATGTTAATGATATAGTAATTACCAGTGATGATGTTCCAAGTATGACCTCGTTGAAATCCTTTCTTCATGGATAGTTTTGTACTAAGGATATGAGAATTCTTAAATACTTTTTAGGTATTGAGGTTATGAGGAGCAAGACAAGTGCTTTTTTTGTCTTAATGAAAATATGTCCTGGATTTGTTGATATAAATAGGAAAGTTAGCTGTGAAACCGTGTGATGCGCCAATGGTTCCGGATTTGCAACTAGTTAAAGAAGGGAAAACTTTTACAGATCCTGAGCAATATAGAAGAATGGTAGGAATTAAATTATTTAACTCATGAGACCTAATATATCGTATTCTGTTAGAGTTGTGAGTCAATTTATGTTAGCTCCAACAATAGATCATTGGACAGTTGTGGAACAAATTTTGGGTTATTTGAAGTCTGCACCGGCTAAAAGAGTATTGTATGAAGGTCATGAAAATATGAATATTGAGTGTTTTTCAGATGCCTACTAGGCAGGATCTAAGGAAGATAGGAGGTCAACTTCAGGATACAGGATACAGTGTGTTTGTGGGAGGCAATTTAGTGTCGTGGAAGAGTAAGAAGCAGAGTGTAGTATCTCACTATAATGTTGAGTCAGAATATAAAGCCATAGCTCAAGCAACGTGCGAAGTTGTATGGTTAATCAAACTCCTAGACAAAATTGGAGTAAAGTCTAATGTTCTTGCGAAGTTATGGTGCGATAATCAAGCAGCTATACATATTGCCTCGAATCGAATATTTCATGAAAGAACCAAGCATATTGAAATTGATTGTCATTTTATTGGAGAGAAGATACAACAAGGTTTGATCTTATCAGGATATGTGAAGACTGGAGAGCAATTAGGTGACCTTCCTCACCCAAGCATTGAATAGAGCAGGAATAAGCTACCTCTATAACAAGCTGGGCATGACAGACATATTTTCTCCAGCTTGAGGGAGTGTTAGAGTTAATTAAACTAGATTTATAGGTTATTATTTATGTTGGGCTCGTTAGGCCCATTTAGTAGTCAGGGTTAGGATGTAAACTCTATATAAAAACATTGCCTCTAATAATACAATGTCAACAACTTTTCAATCTGAATACTGTTTACATATAGCTCTCACTAATACAAGATTTTAGGTAGAGCCTAGGTGGTTAAATTTCTTTAGATGGTTAGAGCTTGTAACTACTTTTGTATTGAACATAACTGCCGAAGTACGTGAGCTGGAGAAACTGTTTAACAAATTATGGTTAATGGTGATGTCCAAATGCCTCACTCTGTGTGATGTATTGTGCATTTCCATTTATCAATACAACAACTTCCAACATCCTTGACTATTTTAATCGAGAAGACTGCTCCACATGCCAACATAGTTCATGTTAGAAATTTTTACAAAAATATATCTAAAATATGATTAAAATTAATCACCTAAGCAAAAGCAAAAATCAATAAATGATCGTACTTCCGGTTATTGTTTTGATAACCAAGATGAAAGTTAATAATTACCTCGAATAGCAATACAAAAAAAAATCAAGGAACACTATCCAAAACAAATTTTTTGGATCTCCACTCTTCCAAACTTAAATGGTATGGTTTTCTTAATCGTAGAGTAGGCATACGAACCAAAAACTGAAGAAGAAAACGGGGAGGATTTAATGTGATTTTATGTGCAATTTTCTGTATATTTTCTCAAAGTTATCTCTACCATTAAAAAAATAACATCAAGGATAAAATAAAATAGTAGTTACACAAGAGGTGAGAAGAGGTTACTAGGATCGGGGCATTATAAGAAAAAAAACTCAATAATTAAATGTAATTACAATTTTTAATTCCAACATTCATTCATCAAACAACATTGGTTATGTTGTTTGATGAATTTTAGAGTTTGGACGTATGTATTAAAATTTATCTGTCGGTCGTCTATGTCGAGCAGGACGTTTGATTTGTTATAATGTTGATTTTCCTCATAAGATTTTAGGGATTAGTGGAATTAGGTTATTTCTCTCAATAAAAAAAGTAATAATTAAAAATAATGTGATTTCAAACACGTTCAAACTGAACATTATTCTAATAAGTAACACCCTATTACATTTTTGAGGGAGGCAAAAGATTTGCATCATTCCCACATTTATTTAATTCAAATAGAAAAAACACACATATACCAGAAGGTATATTTTAAAATAGAAAATAAAACATGGAAGCACGTCTTTATAAAATCATATTAAGTTGCATTGGCGTTCAGTTGAAGGTGGGTGGCTGGGATCACCAATGTCGGCTTGGTGGCGGCGGCGGCTTGTACTTATATTTGGGTCGTCTCTTGTACATTGGTACCTGAGGTTCTGGAGGTTTAAATGGATTTTTTGGAAAAATTTTAATTGGAATAATCCCCAGAGTTCCACCGATCGCCGATGAGTCGGTGGCAGAGAGAGACACTTTCTGGTGGGTTTCCTGCTGGTCATAGAGACGAGCAAGAACTGGAGAGGTTGGAAGAATCATACCAAGAAAAAGAATGAGCAAATATTTTACCCACTGTTATATTTTTTTGAATAATGAAGCTGTGCCTCAACCTTCTGAGGCTTTTCGAGGAACAAAGACTTCATCATTGGTCTTGTTTTCTAACAGCATCTACCTAATTCTAACAAGCTCTTTATAAATCCACCTAAGACTCTACACCACCTAGGCACTATCCAAAGAGCTTGTGCACTACTGTACAGAATATACAAATGTATAAATAGATCATTTCAGTCATTGTTTTAACTACTGGAGCTGTAATCCTTGAAAAGAAAAAAAAGGAAATAAAATACCTGGCTCGTGTTGACCCGTGGATATAGGCATACCTTAGCCGAACCACGTAAACTGTTGTATCTCTCTTCTTCTTCTCCTTCTTCTTTCTGTGTTGTACTTTTGTGTTTCTTTGTTCACTTGCAGTCAAGAAAAAATAAAAGAAAAGAAAACGAGACTAGGTTAGCAATAAACTTTGTAGCAACAAAGTTGTTAAAAGTAAGAATACAAGAAGGAAACAAAGAAGAAAAGAATGTTACCTTCGAAGATGGTCTTGAATCGCCTTAATCATGATGGAAGTATGAAGTTCGGACAACATAACAATTACAGTATTCGAATACTGTAATTATTAGGTCAACAATGTGCGAGGAAGCAATGAATCAAGCGACAAACTCCTGATTCATCACTATCGCTAAAGAGAGAAGAGATTGAAGGCAAGAATGATCAAGAACAGCCAAGATTCTGGTGAAGAATCACCAGAATCTCGCTCATCTCTGAACGAGGAAGTCGAATTCAATGAAATGAGATGCACAGTGAATCTGTCGGGGTTTTGTTCTTCAAACAGAGTGGAAATATACGTGTGACTCATGCAAGCTAAACCGACAAGATGAGTGTAACGTATGGCATCATCTCAACCTTTCACTTGCGTAGTACATGTTGAATCTTGGCTATTGGTTTTGGGTTTGGTTTATTACAATGCTGGTTTAGAAGTCGGGGAAAACAAACCGGTTCAAACAAATAAGTGGGCCTACGTTTTTTTTTTTTTGGTTTGGGCCAATTTTTTGTTTAACTCTTGGACATGTTATTCTTCTAAATTAGTTTCACAATTTTGGGCTTGTGTTCAAATTTTTAACACACACATTTTTGTTTTCATTTTTTTTTCTTTGGTATCACTTGATTCTAGCTTAAACCTTTGGTCCCCTTTTATAACAAGTTTTGGCGTCAATTTCGCAATTGACTCTTTATTGAGGTTATATTTGAGTCAACAAGTCTTGTGGTCCTCAATATAAAACTATGAAATCATATTTCTCTTGTCATTTTTGAACTGTATTACATTTATCAAAATGAATTTTTAAATTCAAATAGATTGAGGAATTAACTCATCATCATCTTTTTCCCCTGTAGTTGGAATTGAAAGTTTATGTAATTGATATCAACAAAGATATGAAGCGGCTTGATCCCGCTAAAATATTATAGGAGGTTTAAAGCAAAACAAAGAATATTTATTCTCATATATTTAAGGCATGTTTGTGTACAAATTAGAGTTACGTTAAAAAGAGATTAAGTTAAATTAAGTGTTAAGTTAAGTTCATTGTTGAGAGTTGGTGGATATGTTAAGTTAAATTATATCAAGATAAGGTGACTGTTGTTTGGTGCAAAAAGTAAATTAAATTGAATATTAAGTTAAATTTAATGTTGAGATTAACTAAATTAAAGTATTGCATTAATACTGACAGTCTTTAAGTAATGAAGTTAATATTGGAAATAAATAAGTAATGGGTGGTTGCTATGAAGACTAACAATAGGCATAAGACGTACACTTCAACCAACAATTTGACGCATCAAAATGTTTAATACAATCTTCTCTCACTTCAACCCAACGGTTAGAAATAACACTATTTCTATGGATCAATCATTATTTCTCTTGTGTTTCTATAGAAAAATCAGCAAGCATAAAATACATATATGGTAGATAAATCAAGTACAACACACGAGAATTTTAACGTGGAAAAACCTCCTCAATGTGAGGAGTAAAAAACCACGGACCGAAGTCAAAAACT